>JAZHEH010002639.1:5760000-6015000 GCA_036589455.1 Ateles fusciceps
GTCTTCATCCTTCCACCAAGAGAGTGGCATTCATCATAAATTCACTGCTGGTATCAGAATGAAGTCAATGAATCTAGAAACATGTATCTCGAATTATGAATGAAAAGTCAGAAGAGTCAAGGGTTTCTGGGAAGCATCTGCAAAGTTAAAGGAAGTCACCCAAATACAGAGCTTGTTCAGGAACACTGGCTCTCAGGCATCATTAGTAGGATTTATATTCTTTGTATCATCATCACAATTATCAAAGCCTGCATACAGGTGGTGTGGGTTCCCCACCAGGCCTGCTCTGGCGCATCTGGCAGAGACTGACCAGACACTGCATTCCCTGCAAGACCACCTCCCTTTCTAATTCCACCGCGGCCGTGTGGCTGAAACGCCTGCCCTCTCTATCTTTCATTTCTGTCCGTTTTGGAGCCTAGACATAAACGATTCTTAGTCATTTAAAACATGTATTGTCTCAAATCAGATCTATGACTAATTATCTTCTCTTCAAGGGACTGAAATTCTTGATGTGGGAGGATTTTAAAAAAAAAAAAAAGTTTGTTTTTTCTTCCAGTTTTTGCAATCTGCTCTTTGCAAAACCCCAGACCTCCTCACCTGATGTCACCGTCTCAGAATCTCGTCTGCATTTCTAAGATCTCCTAAGAACCAAAAGGAAGGTGAGGGAGATCTTAGAGCCCGAATCGGGCGCGTGCTCACGTCCACGTCGGAACTTCAGAGTGACACTTGAGAGATGCCGTGCTGGGCATCACTTCTGCGTTAACTTTATTATTTCCAACAGGAAAGCAAGGGGTTTCTTATCAGCTGAAAGTCAATTTTCTAACCATGAGCCGGGTAATGAAAAACTCTTTTGAGTGCTGGGCAAGAATAAGGACTCATATCGGAAAGCGCAGAAATCCCTAATTACTTTTTTGTTTGTCCTTTTCAAGGAAGAGACGAGGGTCAGCTCTCAACATCACCACTGCTCATCTTAAGGACAGGGACTCAGGAGGAGCCATGGCGCAAAGCAGCCTGGCCCGACCTGGCACTGCGCGTCCTTGGTCTTCGAGACCCGGGCTCATGCCCCCGTGCCCGCGCCCCCCGTGCCCAGGAAGGCCTCACAGCCCCCACCCGGGCCTGCTGCCCCCTAAGCTCAGGGCCGCCCGCTGCAGAACCTTCTGGTCTCGCCTCGCCTCCTGCCTGCATTTGTCTTTCCCGGCCTGGCAAAGGCATCTCTGCGAGTGGGAAAGGCCAGAGGAAGCCCCCAGCGCCTCCAGCGGCGCCCCCAGGTCGCATCCGCGCACCACACACTCGCTCCTTCCGGGACTTAAACTCCATGAGCGTAATGTCGCCCGGGTCTGGGGCCGTCATTCTCACCTGGCGCTCCTCTCGTCATTGCCACAAGACCAAGCCGCTGATGCCTCCCGCAGTCCTCTCACGCGCTCCCAGGGGAGGAGGAGGGGCGCACGGAGCCCCGGGGAAGGCGAGCCCGAGCCGGCGCACGTGGAGACTCACATGCTGTGGACACTCGCGCGCCGTGGTCTCTCCAAGGAATCCCACCTGCTCCCGCAGGTTGTCCGGGCCACCGGCCTCCCCACACGTGGACGAGAGAAGGGGGCCCCCTGTGCCGTGCGCTGCCCGCCTCCCTGGCCGACAGGCATGAAGCTCTCCTGCTTTGGCCCTGTCCCCTCCCCCTGGAATTGCCGGCCTGGCGCCTGCCACCTCCCTCATAGGAAGGGCTAAGTGTTATGAGGACGCCTCGTGTTTTCCCTTCTGAAAAACATAAAGCCCAAGAGAATCGGGTCGGGAGCGGAGAGCTGGGCGCATGGAGCACCCATGGCCCTGAGTGCTGCGGGGAGTATGAGGGACTCAGGGAGCTTTCTCAGAGGTGCTTGTGCTGTCCTAATTACGTAAGCCAATAAGGAATAGAACTTTGCCTCTTCATGTGGGCGGTGGATGTGGGTGCCACGCAGTCGCTGTCGAGAAGCATTTCTGCAGTTTGCAGTGACAGCCAGAAGGTATTTGCACTTCAGGCAGCTCCAGACATACAGCTCCTTACATGCAAACACGCCTGCACGTGCACAGAGGTGGAACAGCGCAGACGCCAGGCCAGCGAGACCCCGGCCCCTGGGTGGTGCACCTCCTCAGCTCAGCAGGGACTCATGGGACACTGCCACCCTCAGCTCAGCAGGGACTCATGGGACAGCCATGGGGGCGCTTTCTGCATAAGCAAGGAGCGCGGGTGGCTGCCTGGCAGGGCTCCCCAACATGCTGAGGACGACAGAGGCTGTAAGCTCCTCACAGAATGAGCGCCACTTCTCAAAACAGGAAGACCCAGTGTGGCCATCGACACCTTGCATTGAATTATTGGCTTCTGTGTTTTAGCCAACTGGAGTCCTGGAAAACTATTTTTACTCAGGTGACATCTGTGATAAAGAGCCCATCAATAAATTCTTTCCACCTGAGAAATGTGCTCCCCACAAACACTGGCGCCAGGAGCGCCTGCTCTGAGCAGCTGGGGGGTCCGGGAAGGCAGAGCTCTGAGGAAACGGGCAGGGCTGCCGCTGTCCATGCTCCACACAGGGCCTGAGCAGGCGTCCTTAGGATTGCTCAGCCACCGGCACCGGCCAGAGGATGCTCCTTGTCACTGAGGATGTGACAAAAGAGAATGGCCTGAGTGCCATCGGGCAGTGGCAGGGCGGGTGGTATGAGGGCACAGAGGGCTCCATCTGGGGGCCCGGCTCCCAACTCTGGCAGCCTTTGCTGTAACACTGGAGCCCTGTGGGTCTCAGGAAACCAATCTCTCTCTGACCATCTCCGTCTCCTGTCCTTCTTTTGCCTGCCCCAAGGGAGGACTCTAACCAGATCGTGGGTCAGAAGACCCTCATTCCAGAGAGGGTCCCTCCCCACACTCTGCAGGAAGGAACCTGCACAGAGAGGCCAGGACGAGTCCCAGCAGACAGGCCCTTCCGGGGTCAGTTCCCTCCGGGATTAGTTCCGTCTGGGATTTGTTCCCTCCAGGGTCAGTTCCTTCCGGGGTTAGTTCCTGGACTTTTTGTCCATTCCCGTTTCTGTGTGGTTGTCAATCAGGCCTATGTAATGAAACCTCCGTAAGAATCCAAGAGGACGGGGTCCCTGAGCTTCCGGACAGCTGAGCATGCCAAGACCCCTGGAGAATGCAGTGCCCATGAGGGCAGGGAAGCTCCACGCCCCTCCCCCTCCCTCACCCTACACCTCACTTTTTCTGTGTCCTTTACACTATCCTTTATAATAAACCAGTTGACACAAGTGTTTCCCTGAGTTCTGTGAGCAACACCAGCGAACTCATCAAACCCAAAGAAAGGGTCATGGGCAGCCCAATTTGAAGCTGGTTGGTCAGAAGTTCTAGAGCCCAGACTTGCAATTGGTGTGGGGGGGCAGTCTCAAGGGCCGAGCCCTCACCTGCGGATCTGATGGTCTCCAGGTGGACAGTGTCAGAACTCAGTCAGACACCCCGCTGCTGAGTGGGCGGGGAAAAGCCCCGAGCATTTGGTCGCAGACATTGTCTTCTGTGGTGACGTAGTAGCAGAGGGAACACACAGCTGGAGTTTCCCGAAACGGGCAGCATCCTCGTCCCCTGTGAGCAGGAGCTCCAGGAGGCACACAGGGGATGCGTTCACCTGCCAGAGAATTTCCCGAGTCAGATTCAGCCTTTCACAGGGTCCTTCCTTCTCCAGCATGAAGACTCCATGCTTCCAAGATCTCTTCCATGCTTACACATTCAGCTTCTGAAAAGAAACGGGGGCCCTTCTGTGCATGAACTGGGGCCACCTGAGCATGTCGGGGGAGCCCTGCCAGGCAGCCTTGGGTCACTGACCTCGCTCTTCCTTTGCACACAGAGCCGGTCCTCCTGAGAGTCACCAAGGATTAAAGCCCCCAAGGGTAAAATGGACGGGGCCCACCCAGCTTCCACGGTGTGCAGGCAGATGACCCCGTCCCCTCGAGGGCTCTGTGGTGATGACACAGGCCAGGAGTTTTACACGGGCTGCCTGGTTTGTTAATTTGTTCTTTGCAAATTTGCTCCCAAAACTGAACAACCCCTGGCGGCTTCCTGTGCTGACCGTCCTTATCTTCCCAACATCGACACGGTGCTTTGCCCAGGTCTAGCCCAAACCCCCTGACGTTGCCTTCACTCACCCAAGAGTGGCCTCCTGGGGTCGAGCGTGTCCTTGCCACCTGTGTGTTGCTGACCTACACCTGTCACCTGCCCTCCAGGTGCACCTCAGAGTCTCTACATAGAGGCCTGGCGGGCGTCCGAAACTGAACACATCCAAGCTTGGACCTCCCACCACCCGAGCTACTCACTCTGGGTCTCACCCACCTCAGTGCAGGGCAACTGACTTCCCGCTGCTCAGATCCAAAACCCCTCAGTCATCCTAGGTTCCCCCTTCCTCCACGCTACTCATGAAATCCTACCGTGTTCCCCCTCAAAGCACATCTACACATCCACACTCAGCAACCCCACCAATGCCATCCTCTTTCTCCCGAAATATTCCAGATGCTCCCTGATCTTGCTCATCAGACACCCAGAGGCAAGTCAACCCACAGGCTTCTCTATTCAAAACCCTCCAGGGCCAGCCCTATCCTAGAGCATTGGGTCCTCACACATGGCCTCTGCAGCATGCCCGAAGCTGCCTTCTGGACCCCTCCCCAGCCCCCATCCTGCTCTGTAGCCCCCTGAGACTTCCTGCTCCACAAGCCCACCACACAGGCTCCCACCTCCAGGGCCAGGCTCTCACTCTTCCCCTTGGCTTACAGCTGTGTCCTCAAAAGTCTCCACCACTCACCCCTCACTTCCTCAAATATCACAGAGAGCTTCCCTGAACACCTGTGTAAAGTGACACATGCGACACCCACCCTCACTCCCCGAATACCTGTCTAAAGTGACACACGTGGACACCCACCCTCACTCCCCCACAGCTGCTTCCTTCGTCTCCAGCACACTCACCATCACTGCCATGTCATAATACCCTGTGTCCGTCACTTACTCTGTCTCTCCTGTGTCCGCTCTATCTTCCCTGCTAGAATAGAAGTTCCAAGAAGACAGCGACATACCCTGTGCACACAGTCCTCGACATCTAGATCAGTACCTAGCATACAGAAGAAACTCAATCTGCATTTGTTGGATGGAAGGATGGAAGGAAAGAAGGAAGGAAGGAAGGAAGGAAGGAGAGAAGGAAGGAAGGAAGGAAAAATGGAAGGAAGAATGGGTGGATGGATCGGGGAGGCAGCCCTGTCCAGTGATAAAGTCAAGTGCTCTGAGTCTGAGGGGTGAAGGGAAACAAGGTTCGACGTGTTGAAGGGCTGGAATATTTGGGCTCAGATTGCAAGAGGTCCATGAGAAGCAGTTCAGGTTGAGTCTGAGATCAGACCCGGTTGTGGAGGCCACCATTCCTCTGTGTACATCACGGGCCTGGCCTGGCAGCTTATGGGCTAGGCTCCAGGGACCAGCAGTTCTCCAGGCCCCAGGCCAGAGAGAGTGGGAAAAGGATGACCTTTGTGTCTCAAACCACCATGTGGGAAGGTGACCTTGGACTTTGTGGCTGGACTCAGGACATCTTTCATCCATTACTTGTACATTTCAGGTGAAGGTTTGTAACCAGCTTCATACTCATGCTGGGAAGGTATGAACTGCAGATGCTTTGCTGATCGCCTGTGGAACTTCAGTGAAAGGCCTAGGGCACTTCCTAATCAACTCAACCCTGGGCAACCCCACATCAGCTGAGAAGCTGGGCAAAGGCTGTGGGTAGCCACCTGCACTTCCCTAGGAGCTCTGAGAAACAGGAGCTCACTCAGGGCTGCAGCAAGTGCTCCTCCCTGTGCAGACACCTTCCAGCTGACCACAGGACTCAATAAGAAAAGGCACCAATGCTTTCAACAGAGCCATTTTTAAGAAACCGTGTTAATGTATCAAAACACGAATCTTTGTCCTTACATCTCAGCAACCCCACACAGTGGTTTGGCATCTTAAATAAGATGAAGGTCTGGGAAGCAGCTGCTGCTACGGGCACTAGGCGATGTTGGTGGCCTTGTGAGGACCAGTGTCCACTCCTGTAAACCTCAGACTTGCAAGAGCAGATTTTACTATTCCTTAAATTTCTTGGAGTCCAGTTGGGGGTGTGAAAAGAAAAGGAGCTTTGTAATCAGGAGAAACAACTCAAAAGCCACACTCCACACCTCCACATCTGTCCTAGGAATGAAGACAGATGTTTTCAGAGCTAGGCTGTTCACAAAGGTACTTCGAAGCAATGCTCTCCAGCTTCCATGGTGTGTCTGAAGTCAACTTATGAAGACATCCAGTCAGGCTAGAGGCGTGCATGCACCATGGTCCCACAACTCTACTTCTCGCAGACCTGGAGGGAGTGTCACGTGCATGGACAGCAAGTCCATGAAAAATGCTCAGTGCAAAAATGTTAGAAAGAACGAAACACCAGAACCAACCCAAATGCCCCTTGGGGGAGACCAGAGCACTGCGTGAGTCCACTTATAAGCTGGAATACAATGTAGCAGCTCCAATGAATGAAACAGGTGAGTGACAGGGGGAGAGGCCCCAACAGTAACAGCTCTTCAGATCCTAACGCTGGAGCAGTGCCACAGCTCGTGGAGGCTACGTGTGTACCAGCAAGTCTCACTCATGGGCTTATGAAGCCGTAGCAGTGGCTGGCTTTGGGGGAGGGAGGAGAACGTAAAGGCGCTTCTGTCTGTCTGTGATGTTTTTTCCTCTCTGTAATTGGTGGCGTTAGGTAGCACTATGTTTTGCTGTAATGTTCAATTTATCAGGAAAGGTGGTTTTTAACAACCAGAGCCTGGTCTGGCAGCTTAAGGGCTGGGCTCCAGGGGACGGCAGGGCTGGCTTGTGTGATGTGTGCTGCTGGAGGGTGGATTTGCTAAAGCTTGTTTGATGAACACGGTTCCTGGTTTGACCCGTCTGAAGACTTTGCGGAGGTATGAACAGAGGGAAACATCTCTGCCTTGGAAACTCTTACTGGTGATTTTCTTATTTAATTAGCTTTGGCATAACAATCATACCCCCAGAATCCTTTGCAAACTGACCCTCCACGATCACACGTGCTGCAGGCGCATGTGTCGGACACAGGTTCAAGCTCGCAGACAGGCTGGACAGAGAAGCAGCTACAGTGGTGATCTCAGCTCGCATTTCACCCTCCCCCACATCCTCTTTTGCTTCTGTATGCAGGTTAATTCTTGGTGCCGGTGCCGTTGGAGCTACGCCGGCCTATGGAATTATGTTTCTTAACAAAAGGTCAAACTGGCAATGACTCCCCGGCCACTGAAGGTGGAAAGGTCCCAGTAAACCAGGTTACATTTTCCCCCGGGAGCGCCATGTCAAATGTAGCCTCTCTGGGTGCTTCCTCAGGGCGGTTGACCTACGGGTATTATGGTTATCACATTTCAGCCTCAGTCAGCCCTTGGAGATGAGCCTGCTTCTTCCCTGGTGTGGCTAGATTAGTACATATATATATTAATACATATCTAGTGCAATATCATAGCTCCCCTGAGACTCACTGGAAAAATGAACTTTGTATTTATTTTTCTTACTGAAACCCCTAAGACTCTAATGTCCCCCGGGCTCCCGTCTCCTGTGCGCTGCCACTCACTTGATCAGGATGCCTCGGGTGGGAGGGACTGGCTGGCGCCTCTCAGGGACGCTCTGCGGACATTCTGCAGGAAGCCACGCACATTCACCTTGAGAGCAGGCTCCTGCCCTGTGGCCGCGGAAATGACTTCCCGATCCCCACCGTCTCCACTGCAGCGGCTTCTGAACGCCCCATAAATCCAGCCAAATACTTTGACCTTCTTATACCTTGTCATTGTGCTTCCTGGAATTGTCCAGTCCAGCAAAACGTCTGCGAGAGGTCTTCAGTGCAGCTTTCTGACAAACGAATGAAGGCCAGGTCACAGCGTGGCAGGGAAGAAGCCAGCCACGATCCCAGCAGCAGAAACAGCAGCAGCTGTCGGGACACCCAGCAGCCCATGAGCAGAACACACAGACGCCCCACCCCCGACACCCACACGCCCCAAAACTGTAATTCTTAGGAAATGCTACTCATGATTCAATTATTTTTAGGATGGTCCCAGGATGTAGTTTTGTTTGTTTTATTTCCTTTTTAAAAGTATGGGGAAATGTACAAAGAATACAATTTACCATTTAACCATTTTTAAGCACACAGTCCAGTAAATTAGGTACATACTGTTGTGCCGCCATCATCACAGTCCATCTACAGAAGCTTTTCACCTTCCACAGCTGCAGCCCGTGCCCATCCCGCCCCAGCCCCGGCACCCACCCTCCTGCTGCCCATCTGTGAAGTGGAGCCTGGCGCCTCCTGTACAGAACCCTGCAGCACTCAAGTCTCACACGGTGTGTTCAGCGGGCAGAGCCTGTGCTGGACCCTTCTTGATCTTCTCCCCGGCTTCTCATGCTCAACTCACTAGAGCCAGACACTGCTCAGCCCCTGGGATGCCTGGACACCGCTTCAGAGGGGCACCACCATGACGTCAGGCCATTTGCTGAGAATCCCCCTTGTGACGGTTGCCCAGCAGGTGCTAAGGGCAGCAGCCAAGGAGCCAGCCCAGTGCCCATGGGTTTGTTCATCACCTGGAGCCACAGCTGGGCCAGCTGCCACTGGATGCAGAGGGCCCCGCTCCTCCCCGCAGGCTGTCCCAGCGTTAGGGCTTCCTCTGCTGGGTGCCTGGCAGGTTGCCTGGCTCACTCTCTCCAGCAGCTTCCAGTCCTGCACGCAGGTCGCCAGGAGCCCACCCTCCACCCCGGCTGCACACCACACTCTGCCTCTCAGCACAAGTCAGTTCCTTCCCCTCCCATTGGAGGTGGGGGACTGCATCCCTGCCCCGAATCCAGCAGGTGTGTGCCTGCTGGCACAGTGAGGACAGTGGCAGCGATACTGTGTGACCTCCAGGGCCAGGCCAGAAAAGGCCTTGCAGTTGCTGTCTGGTCTTCCTGGGATGCTCTCACCAGCTGCCGCAAGAGATGCCAGCCACCCTGAGACTGCCACACTGGAGACCACTGTGTTCACCCTGCAGCCCCCAGGGCTCCCGCGCCAGCGCACAGGCACACCAGCCTGCTCCAGCTGCAGGACACTGCAGCCCAGTGACACCCATGAGACCGCGAGCAAGACCTGCTTGGTGGAGCCTCCCTGGGGTCCTCACCCAAGAGACCCAAAGCCAAGTGAAAGTTCAAGGACAGCCTGGGCAACCTAAACAGACCGACTCTAAAAACGACTTCTGATTAATTAAAAAATATGTATGTTTTAAAGCCAAATAAAATGGCTATTTTAAGTTGCTAAGTTTTGGGGTAATTGATTATGCAACAATGGTAACCAAACCCACATCCTCAAAACTTCCTCTTGGAGAAGAACTGACTCTTCCCAAGACAGGTGCTGCCTGGCCTCCCCCTCCATTCCCCCCTCCCTCCACCTCCTTTTGGCTTTGGCTTTGGTCTGAGCAGAGAGGAGCAGCCCAGTGGGTCCTGCACGGAGTCCCTTCCTTGACATGGAGCCTCAGCCTGGCTTCCTACATCCCTGCCTGCCTCATTTGCACCAACTCCAGGGATCCTCTACCACGTGTGAGTAACGCATCAAATCCTGGAACACAAGGCAGCCAAGCCCAGCCCCTTCTCACAGGGCCTCGGACTCCAGTGGGAAAGACAGAAATTAACACCTTCAAGCCCAGACCCGTACTCTGAGCTCCCAACAATCCCACGGCCTGGAAGCACCCACACCTGACTCCTGGCACGCAAAGCCAAGCCCTGATGCAGCTCGCACCCTGTCCCGGTCTCCCATGAGGGGCTCTGGCCCCCACCCTGGAGCCCCCTGTTTTCCTGGCCTTCCCTTACACCCCACAGCTGATCCATCTGTGAGCCACTGGCCCCGGCCCATGGTTAATGCTGTGTGTCAGCTCCATGGGGCCACAGGGTGCCAGCTGTTTGCTGGACTGCTGTTCTGGGATGTGTCTGTGAGGGGTGTTTCTGGAGATGAGGATTTTCATCGATCAACTGCACACAACAGTCTCCTCCCCAGGGTGGGTGGGCCTCATGTAAGCTGGTGAAGATCTAGAAGAACAGGCGCTGCACCTGCCTGGCTCTTCTGGCCAGGATGCTGGCCTTGTCCTGGACTCAGACCAGAACTCACGTCATCAGCCCTGCTGCATCTCCAGCTTGCAGGTCCTGGGACTTCTCAGCCTCCAAATTCACGTGAGCCAATTCCTTTAATAAGCCTGTTGGCTCTGTTTCTCTCTGGAGAATGCTAACACCATCTTTAAAACATACTCAGACACTGGCGTTTTGGCACTGGTCTCCCAACTGGCCTCCTGCACTGACCGGCCCCTGTCCTTAATGGACCATGTTCCACAGAGCCACCAAATCGATTTTCTACACTGTGAATCAGGCTGTGGCTCTAAACCTACCACCTTCTCCACTTCACTCAGAGGAAAGCCAAAGTCCTTTTCATGACCTGAACCCCCGGCCCCTCCTAGCACTGGCTGCCCTCTAGATCCTTTCCCTCCACCCTCACCGCTCAGGACGAGCTTTTCAGACATGTTGGCTGCAAACTGTTGACCTCTGCAGAGCTCAGCGTCCGCACATGTGCAGATGGGAGAACCAGAACCTGCCTCTCCCGGGACACTGTGGAGTGCCACGTGCAATCACGGCTCACGGTGAGTGCTCAAAAAGTAACTTCCCCCATTACCACGTAGCACCCTGTCCATGAGGACGTGTCCAGGCACCTAGAGAACTCCTTGACCTACAAGACAAGCTACACATTTTGCTTCTGCTATTTACATTCACGTGAACGTTTATGTGACATGTCAGCAAAGGTATGTAGCCACGTGTTGAAATGATGCGGGTTTGAAAAGAGCTCCACGCAGTGTTCTCAGTTTCGCTGGAAGATTTCATCCAGGGAAACACCGGATGCTTAATCCATCCTCACAACAGCTGCTGCTTATTGACAGCTGCCTCTGCCGGGCTGAGTGCTCCGCATACCCTGTGTTCCAAATGGCAATGGGGTGCTTCTCAAGAGAAGGACAGCTGGGCTCCAAGAGGCGGCCCCCCCGAGGCCTCCGTGCCAGGACACGGCGGCTGCAGGTCGTGGTCTTTCTAAGCACCTGCGTGTCACACGCCTTTCACCTGGACATGCGCCGAGTCAGGCCCACACAGGAAATCCGATTCCATTCAAGACCCAGCAACGTTCGCACCCATCTAGGTTCCAACTCCTTGCTTCCATTTTCCAGGCTGATTTCAGCTGATCATTGTGAAACAAGAGTCACATTTTTATGGCACATTCCTACTTCCTCCTAACACTGCATGCACAGCTGATAGAAGCTGTTGGGCAAAAGCCATAAGACGGTAGCGCACCCGTCTTTGAGAACACATGGTCGCTCGGGTTCCCCACAGAGCCTCCCACAAAGCTTCCCTCACAGCCTCAGGATCTCCTGGCCTGGCTGCTGGGCCCCCCCGACTTGCCACACTGCCCGGCACGGTCACGCAAGCCAGGGGTGGGTGGGGGCCTCGTGTTTGACAGGACTCCAAATGCCCGAGCACACTGTGTTTCAGAATCATCTGAGGACAGGGTGGAGGGGGCTGTGCGCCAAGGAACGGTAGAAACGCAGCACAAGTGAAAGGCCCTGGGGGAGCGTCGTCCAGCTTCTCTTCACAGATGAGCAAACGGAGCCGTGTGGGGTTTGCCCCGCACACCAGGCTGCCACCAAACAGACCATGCAGGGCTGGGATCCTGGGCAGGAGTGGCAGTCTCAAGGGGCAGAAAATATATAAATATAAATATATATAACATATATGCAATTTATGTATATATAACACCATTGTGGACATGTAAATTAGCATGCTACATGTTACATAGAAGTTAAATACATGTATGGCTGTGAGACGGTGCCCCCCACAGCAGGGAGGCTGTCCTGAGAGCCACAGACTTCGGGGGTGCACCCGCTATCGCAGCTCCACGTTCTGCCTGGCTCCCGGGGCTATCTTGTAACAAACCTGCCTGGAGGGAGAAAGCCACAGCTTTAAGGAAACATTTCATTCTCAGTGTGAGCCCAGCCTCGCCTCCCCCATCACAAGCAAAGCAAGCAGGGAGCAGCGAATATTTGCGGAACACCTGCTCTGCGCCAGGCAACCCGCATGAGCACGTGAGCTCAGACCCACTCTGCGAGCTGTCGTGGGTAAATATCCGACCCCAGCTCTGAGTCCTGATGTGCGGGCTGTTTCCATCTCCATGGGGTGCCCCGCCACGGCCAATTCCAAGGTCATAGCCGACATCACCGACGGGGTTAGGAAGAGAGGCAGAGCAGGAACAATGTGCAGGCATCTCCTCCCCGTGGGGCAGGAAGTGCCGTAGGATGCCCTGCAGTGGGGCGAGGGGGCGGCTTCTGTGTTTGTTACCTTCATGTTTAATACAGGTCATTGCTGATTATAAGTTCGTATAATTTGTTATGCATACATAGCACATATAACATATATATATAGTTGTAAGTTTAAATGATTAGATTTTAGTAGTGACAGTGTTTAATAACTGGCTCAGGACATTTCTGAAGATGCATCCCTCGGCCCCATACGTCCTCAGGAACGCAGGCCTCAGCACACCTCTGTGAGACTCAGGCAGCCCGTCCAAGGTTGCTGGGTGGGTGTGGGGATCTGGGCTCTGAACTCGGTTCTGTGTGATTCTGCTCCTGACCTCCACTGCTGACGAGAGCTGAAAACTGCTGGGACATCAGATCTCATAGGAATATTAAAGACATGCTAGTCAAGCCTCACATAACAAGTGAGGGGACAGAGACCCACAGAAATAAAGTGACTTGGAAAGTCACAGAATTACTCAGAACAGAGCCAGGCCTGGCCATCCCTCCCTCCTAGGCCTGTCGCCACCTGACCGAGATTGGAGATAAAAGGCAACCAGGGAAGAAAGTCGGAGTAAGGATACCCTAGGTGATGCACCTGGCTACAGGGGGAGTGGGGTTTCCAATTGCACAAGCTACAATAATTGTTTAAAAGGATGTGGGCAAAATAATTGCAATAACAACAAAACAGTAATACCACTTTGCAATTCGGCAAAGATCGCTTTCAGAGTTACAAAGCTGTCTCATTCATTCCTCCAAACTCTGAGAGGTCTGTCCCCACCCCTACACAAAACTCAGACCAGAGGCAGAGAAACCAGTTGATTCATTCAAAATGGTGGATTTGGGGTTTTGACCTCGAGTTTATAAGACCTGGTTACCACGCATTTCGGGGACTCCCCCTGCACCCCAAGAGGAATGGACACTGGGAGCCTCTGGTCTATTTGCAATCCCAGAATCTCCACACCTCCCAGGAGTGCACGGTCTGATACTGAGCAGGAGTGCCCGTCGGATAAGCTGGGAAACGCAGGCTCTTCTGTGGGCTTGTGCTCAAGCTGGGGTCCTCCCCCAGAAAATGACCAACTAGAACAGAGTCAAATCCTGCCCTGGAAGGATGGCGGCCCAGCGTCTCTGGTTACCAGCCCTGGAAAGGCGGAGACAGCAGCGAGTGATCTGTGACAGCGTCTTGTGGGGGTGGCCTCAGCACACCCAGAGCTGGGAAGAACGTTGCCTCGTGCCTACCAAGGGCGCAAGGGGGGATCCTGAACTGTGGGGAAGTATCGAAAGTCCCTCTTCAAAGTTTCCCCTGCTTGTTAAAGAATAATGATTATAATAGTAAATGTTAGAAATGATAGTCTCTTTTGAAGACTTTCTTCAAACCTTCTTGCTTTTTAGTAGTAACCCTTTATTAAGCCCTGTCCTGTGTAGCTGTTAGATATAAAGGAGTACGCACATCTCTATGTCCTTGTGCTTTAGCAAGATATTTATGTTATTACTTTTCTAAGTCTTTTCACAAGCAACTTCCTGTCCCTTCCTTATTTGGACTTCCTCCTTTCCTTTTGTTCTCCATTGCCTTTACCTAGTCAAGAAAGTTTTAAGTTATTAGCCAATCAGGTTCAGTTTTAGATTGTGAGGTCTGGCTCCAACCAATGGAGATCAGACACAGCAGTAAGGACGACCCCAAATGTGTAAGGGATAAATATGTCTGCTTTTCCTTTGTTCACTGTACTCTCATGGCAAGATGGCTAATAGGAGTAACTTTTCTGCAGAAAGTAATGATTGCCTTGCTGAGAGATCCTTTGTCTCAGGGCTGATTTTTCTTTGTGACACTGAGCGTCTGTTTCCAACATAAACACTAGAGAGTAGAATTGCCTTAGGTAGGGAAGAAGAGGGAGCTGATCGAAAGTCAGCATAAAGTGAGGTGGGGGCTGCCATGGCCCTGAGCTCAGACATAACACACCTTGGTCTCAAGGCCAGGCCAGCATTGTTCTCTGAGGATGTTAGGTCAGAAATAAATAGTATCTGTAAACTCCCTCCTCTCAAAGATAGGGCTTTTCACCCTGTGGCTAGGATGCTACACTCAAGTCCTGTCCAAGAGCTGGGACTGCAGGAATTGCACCTGAGCCAGGCACGTGAGCAGTTCACCAAAGGAAGGGCGCTGGTGTCTGTGTGCAATGGCGGGGGCAAGAGAGTTTCCTAAGGTGACCCACACACAGATTCTCCTGCACACCTGAGAAAGTCTTCTCATCACTAGGCTGTGGCAACCCTTTCTACAGAAAGAGCTCACTTATGGTTTGGACACCATGGTTCGCTCTGACAGCTGTTTCTTAACCAGAGTTAACAAACTGGTAATCCTGCTTATACGTTAGTATCCTGGCAAGCACATTGTCCTGAACTGTGTTTGCTTCAATCATTTCCCCTGACATTTGTCAGCTCTGAGGAAAGTGGTAACATTGAGACCCTGGAGAGGGTCTTTGGTTGAGGTCCCTCAAGTACATGAGAAGCACCATGAGGTGCTGCCCTGGCCACGAGACCCATCCGGATACCTTTTAAACACAGAGGTTCACACTCCAGGCCCTTCCTAACACCCAAGGTAGTATGACCATCCTCGATGAAGAATTCAGCCAATCAACAGGTATCCCAAAAGCAAGAGACTCTAGGGTGGGGCCAGCATGGACTGTGAGAGAGCCCACACAGCCACACAAACCCCACACAGCCACACACAACTCACACAGCCAACACACAGCCCACACACAACCCACACCCAGTCCCCACACACACAGCACACACAGCCACACAAAACCCACACAGCCACACACAACCCACACAGCCAACACACAGCCCACACACAGTCCACACCTAGTCCCCACACACACAACCACACAAACCCCACACAGCCAACACAGTCCCCACACAGCCCACACACAGCCCACACACAACCCACACACAGGTCAAACACAGCTCAACACAGCCCACACACAGCCCATACACAGTCTACACACAGTCCCACCCACAGCCCACACACAGCCCACACATATAGCCCACAGAGCCCAAGCACAGCTCCTCTGCTGCTGTGGCCAGGCAGGGCTCCACACCGCAGAGCCACCTTCCATGCAGGGCGGAACAGGGTGCAGAATCCCACTCCCGTCTTCCCAGAAGTGTGATTGTGAGCAAGTGACTTTTCATGTTATCTCCATTTCTACATCCCATAAAGTGGGGATAACATAGAGTCCCCACTAAGGTCACTGAGAGAGTTGAATGGGCCGATGGTACCCAATACGCACCCCCCTTGCTCGATCACATGGTGTAGGGCACCCCCCCCCTTGCTCAATCACGTGGTATAAGGCATCCCACCATTGCTAGATTCCCCTTCTTTCCCTATAAAACAAGGAGGATTGTGAAGCCACCCCCGAAAGACACCTTGTTGGTCTGCGTCAGAGAAGAAACATTGCTGACTGCTGCCGTAAGCACAGCACAGTTCTAGAGGCTGAAGAGAGACCCTGATGTCAGCATCAAATGCGCCGAGAAGCACATGGGAAGGCCACGGCCGGGGGCTCCTCCCCAAATTACAGAACATGGAGGCTCAGAATGAAAGACGGCCAGTAGGAAAGGAAAATTAGCAGAACATTTAATAAATCGGACCACATAAGAGGAAATAAAAGAGGCTGGAACGCCCAAATGCCCAGGTGTGTCTGCAGCGCTCTCTGCGCCCGGCCCCCCCCTGCCGCAGCCAGCCCCTCACTCAGCAGACCTCGCTGCTGTCAACTTAAAGCTGCAAACCCAGACTCAGCCACAGAGATATGTGCAGGCCCCACTTGTTCCCAGCTGCGTCCATGCCATACTGCCCCAAACTCAGTGGGTGCCCAACACCCAGTACTCCTCCCCTGCAGAGCCACAAACTCAGTGGGGCACCCCACACCCGGTACTCCTCCCCTGCAGAGCCACAAACGCAGGCCCAGCCATAATTCAGCCCCGTCATCTTGTGAGCCTGTTTACATTTGCAAGCCACCCAGGAGAGAGGAGACAGCAGGACCCGATGACGACCACCTGGAAGGTTTCCCTGGTTCTGCTGGCCCTGCAGATCTGCCTCTGTCTCAGCCATGCACACCCCATATCTCACAAGTACTGGCAGGCACAGTGGCCACCAGCATCAAGCTTGACTCAGCCCCAGGGAAGGTCGCTCCAGAAACCCCCCAAGGCAGTGGGTTTGCTACATGAGTGCCCATGGCCACCCCCTGCACCAAGCGGCAGCTGCAGCCTCCCCTGCGGGCCAGGTGGCACGAGGGCAGGGAGGCCTTGGTCGCGAGTCCTGGGCAGTCCTTGGACAGCACTTGGGAACTGGAGTCTCTCTTCTCATAGAAAGCAGCTCCTGGCACGTGCACCCCCCACAGCAGCCGACACTCATCTGATCCTCAGAATTGTACCTGGAGGCTCCAAGGGACCACAGCTGTGCTTGCCATGCCAGGGTGGCTGAAAGGGCAGGAAGGCAGAGGCCATGTGAGTAGACATTGGTATTTTGATTCTCCCTGAGTTCTAAGGATTATTGGTTAAAGCGATTACAATTAGAGAGGGAAAGTTCAAAATAATTTTGCAAATGCTATAAAGATGTAAGATGCCAGTCAACAAATCTATTTTTCCACTCCACAGATTAGATTCCGTATGAAAACCTTAATAATGGAAGGAAGTTCAAATCCACCTTCCGGGACTGCTTATCCCCATTCCATAGGATCGAACAACGCCCCGCACCCAAGCTGGACAACTCGATGTCTGTCCTTGTTTACCAGGCCTCCCCCGGCTGGGAGGATCTCTGTACATCTTAGCAGGACCCATGCAGACGCACCACCCAGAGCCACAGCAGACAGAGAGAAAGAGATCGCCTTCCCCCTGCCACAGGCTGCACAGGGCTGAAACACTCGGGGCGTCGCTAAAATCACTCTTTTTCTGCAACCCTCAGTCATTCCTAAAGGCAAAACTTTCACAAATAGAGTAAAGAGAGAGCATGAGGACAGATTTACTTTCCTCCTGAGATGCTCCGTCAACTCGACAGGGGCTACAAATGTCACAAGACCCAAGAGTCTCTCCGCTGGCCCTGAGGAAAACCCCCTCATGGGTAAAATTGCACCACCACGTCTCACCAAAATTAAAGAGAATCTTTGTTTTTAATAACACATAAGTGCTGTCCTTAGAAAGCGCAGTCCAGGTCGCTGTCAGCACAGTCAGCAGAGCTCAGGAAGTGGGGCTCCCGGTCTGTGTATCCGCTGCTCGCCCCATCTGCTGTTCTCAACTCACCGAATGACAGTAAAATCAAAGCCTTGTATCATATTCAGAAGATTCAGCGGCAAGGCTGAGGGTGTGGCGGTGTCTTCTTCAGGATGCGGCAGTGCGGTGGGGAAGGTGGAGGGTGCCTCCGGCCAGCGCGTCAATAACCAGCAAGATGCCTCCGCAGTGTTTCCGAGTCTCGTTGCCAAAGTCGCTGAGCACAGCGTGAGTGGAGCTGAGAACTGAGTTGGCCAGAGCCTTCGTGCCTATTGAGCAGCACTGCTCCTGCCGCGAGAAGTCCCTGCTCGGGGTCCCACGTGGGCACATCCCGGGAAGGAAGGGGTCCCTGCCTCTGGGAATCCTTGTGTCCCCCGTGCTGTGCTCGGCCCTGGCAGCTGCACCCACTTTCCGCCGCCACTGTGACAAAGCAGCTCACACCTCAGGACTCAGCACGGCTCGAGCTTGTCACCCTCCAGCCTGGGGGATGCAGAGGCCCAAAGTCAGCTTCACTGGGCTGGAATCAGGGTGCTGGCAGGGCTCGGCACCTTCTCCGGGGGAGATGCTGGCATCCTTGGCTTCCCCAGCTTCCAAGGCGGCCCATGTTCCATGGCAGGCGGCCCCACCCTGCTGGCCTCTGCTTCCATCTCCACATCGACTGTGACGCTTGCCTCTCCTCACTCATTCCCCCTCTCACCTGCCAGGAGCAGTGAGGCACCTTGTCCACCTGCACAACGCGGGGCACCCCACCCCCCTCAAGATTCTCCTCCGCACCTGCAGCCTCCCTGCGGCCCTGGGAGTTGACGTACTCACAGGTCAAGGATTAGAACGTGGCATCCTGGGATACTAATCCTGCCCATCCTAACAACAAGACCAGTGTCCGCCCTGCAGCACAGGCATCGGGGCCTCCTTCTCGAGCACCTGCCGTCTCAGGCCTAACCCCATGTCCAGGCTGTTCCACACGTGACCTTGTCAGGCAGTCTCTGCCTGCGCCTCTCTCAGAAACACCCAACACCATGACCCTGCTCACAGTCCAGGCCACTGCAGGACATCAAGAGCCTCAAATCCCACCGCCACACTAGGCCGCGGTGCACCTTCCCGTTGACCAGCTCTTTGCAGTCCCTTCCTGGAAACTTCCTCTTAACGATTTTCCCAAGTTCCTTCAATGGGATCCAGGGCAGCCTGTTCATGAGAACCTTAGTGCTCTCTCCAAAGCCGTAGTTTCAAAGTTATTTCATTACAAGAGCCTGGCCTGTTCCTCTGTGTGGTGTCCCCTCCCGCCCGGCACCCCCACTCGGAGGGGCTCCTCGGCGCTGTCAGTGAGACCCAGACACTACAGAAGAGGACTGGAAACACCATTCTAAAGGATCCCATCTTTGCAAGGAAGAGATGATGCTGGTTTCTCTGGGAGTTAGAAATGTACCTGCCAGCTAAACGACCGCAGCATCTGATCCCAGGGGCCTCTGAGTCAGTTCCATCTGGAGAAGTCTGCAGGAAGGCCTGGCTGAAATCCTCACTGTTACATCAGCCCTAACGGCTCGCTCTCCACGAGCAGCGCTCAACTCCCGTCTAGGCACCAACCCGCAGGTGACGGACACACAGGGCAGACATCTGCTGGGGGCTGGGTCCCACACAGCCAGGTCTGCGGCCTCTGCACCAGACGCCCTAAGGTCCTAACTGTGACCTCTGCACACACTGCTCAGCCTTGCTGTGCCTCGGTTTCTTCATCATTGTGAAAACGAGCTAGCCCCACAATCTTGTTAGGTAGCGTGTGACACGTAGAGTAAACTCAATAAAGACGAACTTTTCTGCTCCACGCCAGTGGCCACTCAGCTTGACATTAACACCAAATGCAGAGGCTGGGCCCCACCTCTAACAGACCAGAAGTGGTAAGCGCCACTGGAGGGCTGGGTGACCACCTTCCAAAGCTAGTCAAAGTCTACGATCAAACGTGTCCTCAAACGTGGATGCAGCTGTGTCTCAGACAAGCCAGCTGTAAGACGTCAACTTCCTGTGCCCCTTAAAGATACCTTTATGGGAAACTTGCTCTTCGTTTTCAGGGAGAAGTCATGAGATTATCTTGGCCACAGCACCCTGTGGTTGTCAACATGAAGATGTGAATTAGAAATGATGGCTGTGGCCTGGAACTGATGCTCAGAGAAACGCGAGGGGTGCTGTAGGTGACAAGCTACTCTGCAGAGCAAACCAGATTAACAGCTTTCTTTGAAATGTAACCAAGCCTTGAGCTAAAAATCCTTTTAGACCACTCCAGGAAAATAATTTGTTAATAGGAGCAGACTCCTCAGAGACCTCACAGCTATGATTCAAACCTCCACAAAAATAGCTACAGCTATAAATCAGTTTCTAGCAGCATAGCGATGGTCAGAAACTATCATTCCTAACAGTTGGTCTCCATTCTTCCCAGCGGATTTAAGGAATTTTTAAAGAAGGCTGTTATTTGAGATGTAACTATCCACCTCACCATCTGTAAGCAAATAGTCATAGAGAAAGTACAATGCTCAACTATCAGTATCTCCAAAGTGAGCAGAAAACTTGTCATCAGAGCTCACCAAGTGTTTCAAAGCTTCACTCCGTGGTGGAGGAGGATGAGGATGTCTAAGCAGGAATCCTGGAAGCATTATTCACTCTGAGTCTCTCTCTCTCTCTCTCTCTCTCTCTCTCTGTCTCTCTCTCTCTCTCTCTCACTCTCTCTACTCTCTCACTCTCTGTCTCTCTGTATCTCTCTCTCTGTCTCTCTCTCTCTCTTAGTCTCTCTCTCTCACTCTCTCTGTGTGTGTATCTCTCCGTCTCTCTCTCTGTGTCGTCTCTTCTCTATGTATTCTCTGTCTCTCTGTGTGTCTCTCTCTCCGTCTCTCTCTCTAGTCTCTCTCACTCTATGTCTCTCTCTGTCTCCTCTCTCTGTCTATGTGTCTCTCTTAGTCTCTATCTGTCTCTCACTATCAGCTCTCTCTCTCAGTCTCTCTACGTCTCTCTCTCATCTGTCTACTCTCTCTTCTCTCTCGTCTCTCTGTCTCTCTCAGTGTCTCTCTCTCTAGTCTCTCTCTCTCTCTCTCCTCTCTGTCTCTCTCTTGTGTCTCTCTCTCTCTCTGAGTCTCTCTCTCTCTCTCTGTCTCTCTCTGTCTCTCTCTCTGTCTCTCTCTCTCTCTGTCTCTCTCTCTCTCTCAGTCTCTCTCTGTGTCTGTCTCTCTGTCTCTCTCTCAGTCTCTCTCTCTCTCAATCTCTCTCTCTCTCACTCTCTGTCTCTCTCTCTCTGTCTCTCAGCCTCTCTCACTGTCTCTCTGTCTCTCTCTCTCAGTCTCTCTCTCTCTCAGTCTCTCTCTCTCTCTCACTGTCTCTCTATCTCAGTCTCTCTCTCAGTCTCTCTCTCTCAGTCTCTCTCTCACCACCCCACCCCACCCCCACCACCACCAGAAGTTATCATTTCTTTTTATTTAGGTCGTACACATACAGGTATCAAATGGTACCAACGAGTCCAAGTAAAACGTTTTCTCCTCACCACCAGAACCCCACTCACCCAGAGCCCCTCCGGAAGTAACCATCATTGCCAGCTTACCAAGAATACGCCTAAGTGTTTTCTCAAACCAAAATGGTTAGCATACCATAGCACCACACGTGTTTTTCTTTCTTTTGAAAGTATCCCACATGAATACATGTAGGAACTTCTCCATGATTGTAACAGCTACGCAGGGCGGGCATTCCGGGGAAGACGCACTCTAAATTACACGTCTCGTCCCCTCTTCATGGACCTTTGCACTGGTTTAATCTTTCGCTCCTAAAAGCAATGACACAATGAATATCTATGTGCACCGTTTCACAGCTGTAAATGTGTGGATGTGATAAATTCCTGTACGTAGACCGGCTGGGAGAAACACTATGCAAATCTGTGATTTCGTCAGACATAAACAAATTGCTCTCCATAGACATTGTACCGGCTTATACCATTACCAGCAATGAATACGCCTGCCTGTCTCCGGCCTCTTAACAAACCATTATGTCAGCAAATTTTCAGCTTTTGCATATCTAATAGAATAAAAAATATCAGTATAATTTGAATGCATTTCTCCATTTATGAGTGAGGTTAAGTATCTTTTAACATGTTTAAGATACATTCGTATTTCCCTTCTTATAAAGTGTTCAGAAAAATTTTTCTATTGAGTTGCTAAAAATTTTTAATTTATTGGTGGACTTTCACATATTAAGAAAGCCCAATGTCTGGAATATAAATGGCAAATATTCTCCCCAACTTGTCATTCACCTTTCAATTCTGTTGTGTATGATTTTTATTATTAAGAATTATTTGGTTTTAATGTAGAATCATTTATCTTTTATTTTCTATCTTCTAGGTTTGATTTCATATTTAGAAAGACCTTCTCTAACCCAAGATTCAGCAAGAAATACATACATTTTATGCTGAGTATTTTTACAGTTTTATATTACATCATTTAAATCCTCAGTCCATTTGATATTTATTTTGGTGAAAGGTAGGAGGTGGGATCCTATTTTGTTTATTTGTTTTATAAGAGTTCTATTCAGTATCCCAGCATCATTTATTGAGTGGTCCATGTTTTCCTGGTTTGAAATCCCATCCTTATCATCTAACAGAATGCCTTTCAGGCTATCTCTGGACTCTTGCCTACGCCATTGATAGTGTCCATCTAACCCACGTAACGGTATCACACACGCATCTCGTGACATTAGCATCTAAGATCAGCCAGTGCTACATCGCACTTATTGTCCCATAGTTTTCTAGTTATTTTTGCTAATTTTTCAATATAACTTCAGAATCTTCTAATATATTCCATGGGGGTTGTAACTCAGATTGCACTGAATTTAGCTTAGTTTAGGGGAAAATGATTCCTTTATGATAATTAATCTTCCCAGCTAGGTATTGTTTTCCATTTTTTCAATTCTTCTTTTATATCCCATAAGGTTTTAACTTTTTCAACAAGTAGGCCTTTAGTATTTTACCCTCTAGCATTGTTACATTTAACTGTTGAAATTACAAATGGGGTCTTTAGTCATCCTAACTGGATATTCAAATATATCCCATTAGAATAATTAAATAATATATATATGAATGGTATTTTTAATTTCTGTGTATTTTGTAACCAGCCAGCTCACAAACTTCTCATATTTGCAATAGCTTTCCAATTGTTTCTCCTGGATTAATTAAATAATTATATTTATGAAAACAGCGATAATTGTAACTCTTTCCAGTCTCCAGGGTCCCTTTCCCTCTCTCCTCTGTTGGTCAGCTGGTGCTTGCAGCAGAGCACTGAACATCATGACCACAGGCACGTGCTGAGTATTTTCCCACCTTTAGTGGAAATGCTTCCGTGTCTCCCACTGCACGTGATGCCACCTTTGAGCTGGAGCATCTGTGTCCAGTACTAGACACAGCTGGTCCTATAATCCAAGGGACAAGGAATCACCAAAGAGTTTCTAAACCATGTACCAATATTGATTTATCTATCTATCTATCTATTTATTTATTCATTCATTCATTCATTCATTTGAGACAGAGTCTCACTCCGTCACACAGGCTGGAGTGCAGTGGCATGATCTCGGCTCACTGCAACCTCCACCTCCCAGGTTCAAGTGATTCTCCTGCCTCAGCCCCACTGAGTAGCTCGGATTACAGGCACCCACCACCACGCCCGACTAATTTTTGTATTTTTAGTAGAGAAGGGGTTTCCCCATGTTGGCCAGGCTGGTCTTGAACTCCTTACCTCAGGTGATTCGACTGCCTCGGCCTCCCAAAGTGCTGGGATTGCAGGTGTGAATCACCGTGCCCAGCCTAGATATTGATATTAATAAGTGCCGTTTCAAGATCTATGGCAATTTTTATTAGTGTAGTGAACAGTGTTAACAAACGTCTTAATATGAAACTCCTAATGTTGAATTTTGGATTCCTGAAATAAATCCCACTGCTTAAGTTATATTGCTCTTTGAATGTGTTACCACATTCTGTTTTCTAATATTTTGCTTCTGTGCTATTTTTGCAGTTTTGCTGTCAATGTTCGATCCATCCAAAGAATTCTAAAGTTATTCTTCTGCTCCCACAGGACAACGCAAGGTAAGCATCATGCCCATGTCTGTCCCCTAACGTGTTAATGGAATTCACCGTGAAAGCAAGCCTGGTGTTCGGTTTCTCTGTTTTGCTACTTGATTGGACCGTTTATACGTTCTGTATCTTCTGGAGTCAGCGCTGGCAATTCATATTTCCCAGAAAACTCAACTAGGTCACTCAGGCCATCAAATACATTTGGAGAGAGTTGAGCAGGAATCTCTTCTAGAGCCTTTGAATGTTTTCTCTTTGATTTACTCACATGTCTTCCTTTGGGGCAGGAGTTGGGGAGGGGAAGATATGATAATGGGCCATTGTTCCCCTTTGAAATTTTCCTCCAAAAGAGTTACCTTTGAATGTACTTGTTTTACTTATTTCCTGTTTAAAATCCTTGATTTATACTATTGTCTTTAATTCTTTCCTTTTGCTTTTCTAAGATGCATTTTCTTAACTTTTTATTATTTAAACTTTTTTTGTTGACTCTTTATTTTGTTCATTCTTATTTATTAGTATAATTAAAGTGATGAATTTTCCTCTGAGGACGACTGCAGCTCTACCTCATTAGTTGTAACACCTAATTTTTTAATTTTTTTTATTTCTGAGAAATTCTGAGATTTTAGTTTTTATTCCCTTTTTTACTCAAGTTGCTTTGTTTTAAAATTACCCGCTAGTGAGGTTCTGTTTATTTGTTTTATGATTTCGTGATTGATAATTGTTTTATGATTCTATGGTCAATTTCCAGCTTTATTGCATCATGATGAGAGAATATATTCTGAGCTGTATTTTTTTAATGAGCTTTTTTTGTCTGCAGTCAATTTTTGCTTACAACAGTTTAGTTATCACCTACGTAAAGAAGTTGCATTTCCTGTTTTCAGGTCAAAGCGTTACATGGCTTCAGTGGTATGTATCTTAAGGCATCTATTTAAATTATCTATGCCTGTACTTCATTTCCATGATCTTGGTTTGTCCAGAGACTGAGAAACTAGATATCACGTATCCTGTTATTCATGAGTTTCTACGAATTTCTCCTTGCGTTTTCCGTGGTTTTCACCTTCTGAATGTTAGTGGACATTATATGATGCATGGATACTCATAAATTATGAGATCTTTTCATTACAATTTTTGTCATTATAAAACATCTTTCTCTGTCTCCTTTCATACATTTTGTCTGAAGTCAGTCTTGTCTGAAAATGGAGTAAAAATATTATTCCTTGTGCTCTCCTTGCATCTGTTTGCTTGAAGACCTTTGCCTGTCTTCTTCTTTTACTATTATTGTTAATGAAAAAAAGTTTTTGCGACAGAGCCTCACAGTGTTGCCCAGGCTGATCTCAAACCCCTGGGCTCAAGTGATCCTCCTGCCTCAGTCTCCCAAGTTGCTGGAGTCGCAGTGTGTATCACTGTACCTGGCTACTCTCTTTTAATTTCAATGTTTCCGAGTCACCTTGTTTCAGGTGTATATTCCACATAACTGGGTTTTGCTTTGTGATTTTCTTTAAAAGGACAGCTTTTTTTCTTTTAATAGTTATTTAGCCCATTTACAAATATAGGCGCAATAGTCTTATTTCCATCATGATTTGTGACATGCTTTCTGTTTTTATTGCAGTTTTTCTTTTGCTATATATTCTGTTTATGTTTTCTGTTGACGTATCATCACCCACTCCTAGTTGCTGACACTGTTTTTCTCATTTAGCTCGTTGCTTTGACATAGAGCCTCCATGTACACGTGTGCATGTTGGACACTGTGCAAATTGAGGGAAGCCGAGCCCATGCCACTGACTCTAGCGTATTTAAACCTACCATGCTTCTCTTGCCTGTTTGCTTTTATACTCCAGGCTATACAACTCGTGGAATCGACGTATTAACTTTCATCTTCCATTCTCAAGTGTTGCTAGATAATTTCTGCTGTTTCAGAGTCTGTAACATGCACCAGCATTCTCATTTCCCTCCTCATCCTCCAGTCAAGTGAATTCACCGCCAGACTTTTGCCGTAGTTTCTTCGTTGGTCTCTTCAGGCTAGAATTCATCACAGCTGTCTTTAAAACAGTTCATGAGAACCATATTAATTGAGGTCTTGTGAGTTCAAAATATTTGTCTATGATCTTTGTATTTAATAGTTTGCCTGGGCACAGAATTACTAGCCCACATTTGTCTTCCTTGAGGGCATGGGAGTCGTTGCTCAGTGGTTTCCTAGTGTAGACGTCTGCTTTGGAGTGGCCTGAAACTGGTCAGACATTTTTTTCTGAGAAGTATTTTGAGGGGTCTTGGTTGGATTTTTTATTATTATTTTTTGGCCTGGAGGCCCAACCATTATTTCTTGTCTTTGAAGTCCAATAACATTATTAAAGTACCTTTCTGTTTTGATTGTTGCTGTGGTTTGAACATGTTCCCCCGGAAGTTCATGTGTTGGGAGCCTGGTCGCCCTCGTGGTAGTAGTGCTGAAAGAGGCCTTTGGGAAGCACATGGGTCATGATGGCTCTGCCCTCCTGAATGGATTAATGCAGTGTCACAGAACCAGGCTCCTAACAAGGGATGAGTTCAGCCCCCATTTCCTCTGTCTCATGCATTCTCATCATGCAAAGCCTTCAGCCATGGAAAGACCCTCCCCAGATGCTGCGCCGTGCTCTTGAACTTCTCAGCCTCTAGGATCATGACCCTAATGAACTTCTGTTAGTTATAAATTAACCAGTCTGTAGCACTCTGTCATAGCAGCAGAAAATGGACTAAGACAATGGTTATAACAATAATCTGATGTCTCAAGGGTTCTTTTTATTCTTGGAAAGAGTTTTGGAACTCTATTTTGAAATATATTTTACTATCTTTTTCTTTGAAAATGCATCTGTGCATATTTTATACCTATTTCCCATCTTCCATATCTACAATTTCTGACTATTCCTTTTTAAGTCCTTATCTACCCACTTTTATTTAATGTTGGTCACTTAGTCCTGAGCTCCATGTCCCCCCCCCGACTTCAGGAGTGCTCAGCCCTGTTTATGTTCCTTCTGGTGTGGCCCCGACTTTTGTGGTGACTTCACTTCCCCCATCTCTCTCCTGAGCTCTAACCATTATATCATTTTCTTTCCCCGATCATGCAGGCTGTTAGACCTACCATCTCTTCTTCAACCTCTTGTTTTATGGAAGTGATTACTTCAGAACATTGAGTATCTGTGTGTTTTGAGCCATGAAAATATATATGGTCACAATTTTCATCAGCTCTAGGACAGCATTTTTTGATGAACATTCTTCTTCATTTACCATTTTAAAAATTCTTTCTTTTTCTTACTGAGAAAATTCCTTCTTTTTCTTACTGACGACTTTTTGGAGTACAAGACTACCTCCTTCTTTCTAAACCAAGCATTTGCAGAAAATGCATGTGCATGAAAGACCAGGACTGTTACAGACTAACAGAAATTCTTACAGACGGGGGGGTGTGTGTGTGTGTGTGTGTGTAGGTGTGTGTGTGTGTGTGAAGGGGAGAGAGAGGGTTCTTTTAGTTCTTGCTTCTCATAACTCAGCCACTGCAGGGCTGCTGGTAATCTGAAGCAACTTCCCTGCTCTGGTGCATCAACAGACCCTTTCTGCCCGCGTGGCTTATCCATGAGAACTCCCCCTCCCACCTCCCACGCGTCTTAAAGCCCAGCACCGGCTCCTACACTTGCCTCCCTTGCTCCTCACCTTCTTGCAAGGTGACTGAACCCTGCTGGGCTCATCTGAGGTCTTGGTCTGCGTGTGTCTCCTCGTGGTATCTGCGGAGCCCTAGTTTTATCTTCATAGCATTGACAGTCCTTCCTCACGTGTTATTGCATAGGGTTCTAGGTGTCTCCTGATCTCACAGAAGATGACATTTGTATTTCTGCCTCCCCCATATCATAGGTGTTTTGTGTATTTTCTGAGAGGATTAAGCTGTCCTTACACCATCCTCATGGAATCCAGGAGTCTTACACATGTCTAAGGGCTATAGCCAATCCCCTCGAGTTCCTCATGGGACCTGGACAAAGCCTCACCTGGAGCCATCTAGATCAGCCATGAGCCAGGTGAAAGAGCTTTCTCCAGACACTTTTCTTCCTGCTCTTATTTCTCACTCATTTATTCCTGCTGAAGGTAATTTAGAGGAAAAAGAAAGTGTGAAAACTTGGAGTGGGAGAGAAAATAGAGGTAAGAAGAAAATCTTCAGGGGAAACACCTTGAAAAAGATAGATAAATTGTAGTTTTGTCAGGAAGACAACAGCTGAGATATGAAGTGGGGAACTGATGGGCCCCCTGGGCAAAGCTCAGACTAAACACCCCCACCAGGGGAGGACGGGTCCAGGAAGCAGCTCCCACCGTGTGCAGTTCGCTCATTACCCACCCTGACTTAAGAATGCTAACAAGGTTTACTCATGTTCTAATTAAATACCTGAACTCCCCCTCCAATTCCTACCACAGTGGTGTCAGGAGGAGACAGCATGTACCACACAAGTTAACCTTCAAACAATGACCTCAGAAGGCGTGGACTCTCATGACTCTGGGGCTACGTGACCTCTGTCACGCACGTTCCTCGTCGTTGGCGGCCCTCCAATCACTGTGCAGTCTTCAGAAGCACCCTCTCTCCAAACACCTGGCATCATCTCTGCAGCCATCCCTGCTTTGTGGAGCAAGGCAGCCTACATCAGACCACTCGCACCTGCTGAATTCTAGCTCCTGCTTGTTTACACCCAGTGATAGGTCTGTAAACCACAGCCTCCAAAGATGCCGTCTGGGTCGTCCTGAGCCTCCGTCAAGAGTGGGATTGCACAGAGGACCGCTGGCCTCATTGAGAGCCTACTTGCTCCATGGGGTTTTTGGGATATGGCTGTTGCTTTCACCGCTCCTCCACACCATAGTTCACAAGCAGAAGACGGCTAATTGGTTTATTTAAAGCCATGGTCAGAAGAGTCTGCCGTCCACTCTGCTTCCACGCATGAGACGCAGACTCTGCTAACTATTTTAGACAAGAGATTAAGATCTGAGCTCCGGAGGGCTGAGATTTCATCAGGTCACATATAGTCTGGCTTGAGATCAAATTGAAAAATCAATTTAAGCTGAACAGAAAAGCATGTCCATAATGCCAGGAAAAAACACAGAAACAAATTACTCCTTCTCTTTGTAAACCATCTTGGGCTGGCGAGCCTCGTTCCCCCACAGAGTTCTCCCCACCATCTTGGCAACTTGGTTGTGAGGTTTGGCAGCCATAGATTTCCTTTTTATTTATTTATTTTTTTTTGCTGTGATTAATCTTTCCTGTGTGGCATTCGTGCACACTCTCACTGTGTTCTGCAGTGAGCCTCAGTGCCCGTGCTAACAACACTGACATTAGCCATGCTCCTTGAGGGTTACCCTGCAGCCACCACCCGACTCGACTTAGTGTTTATCATAAAAGACCTGGACCCAATAAATGCAGGGCTATGGTGGCCCAAGGCAAGAGTGCAAAGGTGTATTTCTTACCCCCAACATCCAACTGCCTTTGAGACTCAGTTAAACAACATTTTGCTATTTCGAATACTATCGAATAGAAGATTATATTTTTCTCCTCTTGAGAAATTTGCAAAACCTAGTTGAGTCTCTAACAGACAGGATATAAGCATCATAAATATTACCTGAAATTGATTATGCTATGAATTCACTGGGAGGAACAAGAGAATAATTGTTAATGCATTATTAGCTACTGGCAAAATAGTATATTTTACATTTTACTGCATAGATGATACTTCCTAGGGCACGTGGCTACACTGTATTGATTTCAGACAGCTTGGTAGCTATTTTCAAAGGCTTTCAACTGATATTACCCCAGATTACAAAGCAAAATGAGTAAAACAAGTGAAGATATGTGAGGATGCTCCCTTGGCCAGCAAATACCATCACTGTGCAATGTCTCTCTACCAACTGTCCACCGGTTACCACTTCAAACTATGCCAGGTAATGACTGCTGGGTACCAGCAGTGGTAACCATTACCTGGTACCTAGGAGTCATTACCTGGCCTAGTTTGTCTTTAAATATTTCTTTTCTCAGAAAATCATGATTTAAAATATGATTTCTGACACATCCTAATCTTTCTCGTGTGTTTCTTCAGAGGGAATTTCATTTCCTCAGAAGTCCTGCCTGCCCAGGTCCCGGCCCCTGCCCTCTGCCCTCTTCCATCGGCAGCACTGAACCCTGGCCCGCCCATCCTCAACGGAAGGGATCTGAGCAGCTCTCGCTGCATGTGCTGGGCTCCGGGAGGTCAGTCCGGGTACGGAGCTGAGTGGCCACTGTGTTTACTGTGTCCTGTGCTAGGTGAGCCTCTTCTAGCACCCAGACCAGGCCTCACTGCTCAGACCAAAGCTTTGCCACGGAAAAGGATCCCCGAGCCCAGTCACGTGCAAGACCCTGCTGCCGCTGACCACTTCCCCCTCCGGCACCTCTCTGGCTCCACGACGGGAGGCCTGGTCTTCATCCCGGGCCAGGAGGCCTCCTGCTGAGCTGACCACGCTTGTCTGCCGGGGGTGGACTTTGAGGCCTTTCGCATCACAACACCCTCACCCCCAGCCTGTAAGTGGCTGCCTTCAGGGCCTGATCTGGAAAGAACCAACAGTTAAAATCCACTGCAGGCCAGCTTTCGCCTATGAAGACCCTCTAGACACACTGCAAAGGTTAGTCTGACTTTTCAAACAAGGAAATGGGTGTGAAGAGGACTGTCGCCAACCACTGCCCCTCCACATGGGTCAATAAAGGCAAACCATCTTCTGAGACGTGACTCTGCAGACATAGCACCGGCCCTGCCCTACCCAGGGTCACACAGGACAAGAAACTGGGCCAGTGCCAGGCCCTTGGGTGTGCCCAACACCACAGCCAGGCTGCTGCAGCCTCTGCTTCATGGTTGGCCTGTGTCCCTGCTGGTCAGCACCTGGTGGTCAGTACTTGGTGTCCAATGGCCATTACCTGGTGCCCAGAGATCAGCACCTACCTAGTGCTAAGAGGTGAGCAGTCATTACCTGGAACCCAGCAGCCATTACATGGAAACCAGCAGTCATTACCTGGCATCTAGCAGTCATTACCTGGTATCCGGCGGTCATTACCTGGTCCCCAGTGGCCATCATCTGGTCCCCAGCAGCCATTACCTGGGTCCAGCGGTCATTATCTGGTCCCCAGCAGCCATTACCTGGGGTCCAGCGGTCATTACCTGGTCACCAGCGGTCATTACCTGGTCCCCCAGCAGTCATTACCTGGTCCCCAGCAGTCATTACCTGGTCCCCAGTGGTCATTACCTGGTCCCCCAGCAGTCATTACCTGGTCCCCAGCGGTCATTACCTGGGGTCCAGCGGTCATTACCTGGTCCCCAGTGGCCACTATCTGGTCCCCAGCAGTCATTACCTGGTCCCCAGCGGTCATTACCTCGTCCCCAGTGGCCACTATCTGGTCCCCAGCGGTCATTACCTGGTCCCCAGTGGCCACTATCTGGTCCCCAGCAGCCATTACCTGGGGTCCAGCAGTCATTACCCGGTACCCAGTGACCATCACCTTGTGCCCATGGTCAGCCCCTGGAGCCTGGCTGTCATCTCCTGGTGCTCTGCAGTCATCACATGGTATCCAGCAGTCATCACCTTGCACTCGTGGTCAGCCCCTGGTGCCTGCCTGTCAGCCCCTGGTGCCCAGTGGCCATCAGTGGCCCTCAGAGGCTTCACAGCCATGGAGACTTTTGCCTGGTAATATTCTTCAGCATGGAGTTTTGTTAGCATATACTAAAAAATTCAAAACCAAAAAGCCCAGCTTGCTGTGAGCACCTTTTGTGAGCATTTCATTTGAGCAGAGTCCAAATATATTTAAAAACCCCAAATGCCATGCATTTTACAAATGACTTTTGTTGTTGTTGATGTGTGTGCTTTTTTAATTTTCGGTAATGCCCAAGCATGTGGTTCCCTCTAGATGGTTTTTCTAAATCTTGATCCCTTCAGCTGCCAGAAATTAAAACAAAAAGGCTGTGTGGCTCCCTTGTTCTGACTCCCAAGGGTCCAGAAGGAAGCCATTGTGAACTACAAATGACATTGAATACCTCACTTGGTACTGGTGTTCCACTCAATTCTAATTATTAATAATTATGGTAAAGTTTTGGAACTGGGTATAAAAAGCAATATTCTTGTTCCTTCCCATTTACCCCTGGTGAGGCTTCCTGAGAAAAGGAAGGGGCGGGAACACTTATGCCAGGGGACATTGTTTTAGGAAATAAATATATTCATGGAATATTGTGCCAACTATAACTTATTTTTAATGAATCTCCAGAATTAACCAGATGCCAAATAATAAACCCTTCGATATATCAATCACTCTTTGTAAATAATCATCCATTTTCTGATCTGGAGCTTTTTAATCATATTTTTATACATTTCACTTTAATTACGTAGGACGATTTCATAATTAAACAGGAATACAATTTTTTTCAGGTCATCTTGGGAACATAACCTCATGCAGAGATTGGAAATAAAGCCTGATGCTTTGACAAGCCTCCTATGTGGGACTCTGTAAACACCCAAGCTCTGGTATTAGGCAGAAAGGCCAAGGAACCCGCCTTCCTGGGCCTGGGGTCAGACTTGGCCACACAGTGTGGTGCCGGAGCACCCGTGACAGATGGCCAGCCCCTGACACGCCTGATCCACCCAAAAACCTCACCAGAGACTGGGAGACCAGCACGTTCCAGCATCACTGTTGCTAAACTGAGGTGCAAAAGCTGCCGTGATCCCTAACCCTTCCCAGCTTCCAACAGCTGAATCCTGCAGAAAAACGCACTCATCTAATTTCAGATTTTGATTCCATAAACTAGAAAAACAATATAGAAATTCAGCTTGATGCAGAATGTGCTACATTTTCAAAATTGCTTTTCCAAAGAGAAAAAGATAGGTTTGTGTTGTTCAAGTATTGATGAAGTTTTACAGATAATGGTTTTTCGCTTCACAATGGTTTATTTTCCTTCTTCTCCTTTTCTTTTTCTTCCTTGCTTCCTTCCTCCCTTCTTTCCCTTCTTCCTTCTTTCCTTCCTTCCCTCCCTCCCTCTTTCTTTCTTTCTTTCTCTTTTTCTTCCTTTCTTTCTTTCTCTTCCTTCCTTTCCCTCTCTCTTTTGAGTCAATTGATTTGAAACAGTAACAACCCGACTAGTCAACTCACAGCTCAATCCGTCAGGCCACCACAAAAGAAATGGTGAAGCCAAGAGCAGCCACTGTTATCAAAACAATGGTGAAACTCCACAAAGAGCGGCCACGTTTGGATCTTGACAAGGACACTGGCAGAGTGAGCATTTCAAGGGCCTGGTGCTTGAGGAAATGCTGTCCTCCAAGCCATGCGCGTCTTGAGGCTGTTTCAGGGACATACGATGACCATCAATCACTGCCTCTGATTGGCAGAATCTGAATTTATGAAACCAGTGGTAGAGTGAAATTGGCAGAATTATTCTGCGATAAACCCTGCCAAAATGGAGAAGGAGGGAACGGAGACTTCCTTCATTTTCCCTCCCACTGCTACAGCACTGTATTTAATTGACTTACAATTTTTTCCTAATATAATTCTTTATGAAACCTACCTTACGCAAAGGACCCACGATTGTTCACCGAGGGTCGTGCCTCATTTGTTCCTGTAGATTGTGCCTAATTAACGTTAACTTGTCTGTACATAAAAAGTACAATCGACTGTCCTTTCCAATTTAATTCTGACAGTTTAATCGAATCTGTATTCTTTCAAAAATAATTAGATCATTTACACTTCATTAACATGTAATGTCATGTTGGGACATTCATCATAATGATTTCTTATTTTTCTTGTGCAGTATTATCTCCTCTAATGAAACTGTTAACACCATGCATGCCTTAATTAGCTGTATCATATCACTGACAATTTCTGAATAAAGCCGTTTCTACAGATGAAACTGAATCATCTTGGTAGGTATATTTTCAGCAGAATCTGTTCTTTTCTTGTCTAAAATTACCTTCCCGTGGTCCAACCTCATAGTGCTGTGGGCATGTCATAGTGGCCTAACACGAGCCCCATGGGCAGGAAGGGCCCGTGTCTCTCCAGTGCTGGAACACAGAAGAGCTGATTCTTCATGCCATGTGAAGCGTGGCCTCCTGGGCTGCCACGTACACGAGGAGGAAAAGGGCATAGGTATGTGATGTGGCCATCAGGCAACAGGTAGCGCTACTCTAGCTTAGAGAGACTGAGAAGTAAATCCACAGAAGGCTACACACGTGGCGCCCTTGGAACAAAAAGGGAAGCGGCAGACACACCTGGCTCAGGTATGCAGGTAAGATGAAGTTGTAGACACACCTGGTAGTCAGGGGAGACACTGCAGATATTCCTGGCTCAGGCAGGTGAGACGAAGCTGCAGACGCACCTGTTAGGTAGGTGAGGTAAAGCTGTAGACACACCTGGCTCAGGTCAGCAGGTGAGATGAAGTTGTAGACATGCCTGGTAGGCAGGTGAGATGCTACAGACCTACCTGGCTCAGGTAGGCAGGTGAGATGAAGCTGCAGTCTCACCTGGCTCAGGTGTGCAGGAAAAAGGCCACTTACCAGGCTGTGGGCCACCCTTAGCCACAGGTTATGGTTATGCCATGCACAGCAGTATATTCAGACAAAAACAACTCATTGTAGGAAGGGGGTCATCTGATCCTGAGCTGAGCTCGTGCAGTGAACTCCTGTGGGCCCACGAACTGCGGGTGAGATGTCCACACCCAAGCCTCCGCCTCCAGAGCCTGTGGACACCCTTTCCCATGCTCGCCCCTCCTCTCTCCCCTCTAACCATTGTGCCTCCTTTTGCACCTGTACCACTCACCTCTCCCCCAGCTTTATTAAAGTATAGTTGACAAATAAAAAGTGTATCTGCTTATTGTGTGCCACATGATGTTTTGATATATGTACACATTGTGAAAGGATTAAATCAAGCTAATTATCATATCCATCACCTCACATACTTATCATTTTTTGTGGTGAGAACATTAAGATCTACTCTCTTAGCAATGCTCAAGTATAGAGTACATTATCATCTCCCCAACCCCTTCCCCCAAAATCTCAATAACTACAATTCTATTCTCTGTTTCTATGAGTTCACCTCCTTCAGATATGAACATATAAGTGAGGTCATACAGTATTTGTCTTTTGAGTCTGGCTTATTTCACTTGTCATAATGTTCTCCAGGCTCATCTACGTTATCACAAATGACAGGATTTCCTTCTTTTTGAGATTGAAGAGAATAAGGACTCCACCAGAAAACAGCTGTTAGAACTAATGAATTAATTCAGTAAAGTTGTAGGAGACAAAATCAACAGCAAAAATCAGTAGCATTCTATACACTAATGATGAACCATATGAAAAAATCAAGAAAACAATCTCATTTATAAGTATAAAAAAAAGGAATAAATTTAACCAAAGAGGTAAACAATCTGTACAGTGAAAACAAGATACTGATGGAAAAAGTTGAAGACATCTTGTGTTAATAGATTGGAAGAATTAATATTGTTAAAATTACCACATTAGCCAAAGTAATATGCAGATTCAATACAATCCCTAACAAAATACCTAATGGCATTTTTACAGAAATATTTTTAAAAAAGCTAAAATTCATCTAGAACCCCCAAAAATATCCCCCAAATAATCAAAGCAATCTTGAGCAAGAAAAACAAGTGGGAGGCATCGTATTTTCTGATTTCAAAATGTACCACATCACAGTGATCAAAACAGCATGAAACTAGTATAAAAACAGACACACAGGCCAATGGAACAGAACAGAAGTCCAAACCTAAATCTGCACACTGAAGGTCAATTCATCTTCAACAAAGTTGCCAAGAACACACAATAAGGAAAGTCTCTGCAATAAATGGTGTCAGGAAAACTGGATATGCACACTCTTACGGCACACTATAGAAAAAAAATTGACTCAATGGATTAAAGATTTAAACATAAAATGCGAAACTATAAAACTACCAGAAGAAAACAGGAGGAAAGCTCTATGACATTGGTCTGGGCATAATTCTTTAAATATGACCCCAAAGCACAAGCAACAAAAGCAAAGGTAGACAAAATGGGATTGCGTGAAACTGAAAAGCTTCTGCACAGCACAGAAACAATCAACAGAGTGAAGAGGCAGCCCACAGAATGGGAGAAATATTTGCAAACCACGCATCGGATAAGGGATTAGTAACCAAAATATAGAAGGCACTCAAACAACTTAACAGCAAGAAAACAAATAACCTGATTTTAAAATGAGCAAAGGACCTGAACAGACACTTATCAAAAGAAGACAGGCAAATGGACAAGAAAAATATGAAACAAAGTTCAGCATCACTAATCATGAGGGAAATGCAAACCAAAACACAATGAGATATCACCTTATTTCTGCTAGAATGGCTGCTATCAACGAGCAAAAGATAAGTGAAGGTGAGGATGCAGAGGAAAGGGGCCCGTTGCACACTGTTATTAAGTTGCCCATCTGCATCAGCCCTTTGGCAGCTCCTGCACCATTCAGGATACATTTCACCTCCCATGTTAGCCCACACAGACCCCAGGTCAGCCCACTGTCATCTCCTAGCTCACCTGCATAAACACTTGGCTTCAGCCACGCCATGTTTCTCCTCACTTCTATCCCTTCACAATGCTACTCCCTCTACCGAGATTCCTTTCCCAAATTATTTACTGAACTCCGTCAAAACGTGGCTCAGATGGTGCCTCCTCTGGAAAGCTTATCCAAATTTTTGGTCTCATTCACATACCACTGGACTCTGTGTCTCCGGAGTGAGTTGTAGATGCATACGTGTTCACATTGCCATTTAGTTCCTGCAAGGCTAGATATGAAAATAGTGTCCTGGATATAAAATGCACTCGGGATGCAAAAGGATTCTTCTCATGAACTGATAAGAAGGTAGCACAAATTGGAAACATGGATATGAGTCCCAGTGCTGCGAGTTGTACCTGCTTTAGTGCTCACTTAACCTTTGCAAGCCTCAGCTCACATGAGTAAAATGGAGGTTATAATATCTACCACGCAGGTTTGTAAGGTTCAAATGAGAAAACTCATTGAAGAGTGCTTTATGGTGTATAGTAAGGCACCTACAAATACGAGTTGATATTTCAGTTCCATCAGCAACATTACCCAGCAAATCTTTATTGGGCACCTGTGGTGTGTGAGCCATGCATGCGTCAGTGCACCCTGACCGCGCCCCCATTCCTAAGTGCAAGAGTGCGACAAATACCCAAGACTTACCTCCATCCCACTTTATCTAACCTGCGGGATTTCCAGTCTCCCAAGCATCGTAAAACTTCATAGCCAGAAGCAGGGTCCTAGACACACAAATTATTGGAGCTCATTCTTCTAGGAAAGGCAAGTCCAGTTCAGCTGCCTAGGAGAGTTCAGGATAGTCTGTTCTCACACTGCTGTAAAGGACTGCCCAAGCCTGGGTAATTCAGACAGGAAAAAGGTCTAATTGACTCGAAGATCCACACAGCTGGGGAAGCCTCAGGAAACTTACAATCGTGGCAGAAGGGGAAGCAAAACACGTTCTTCTTCACATGATGGCAGGAAGGAGAAGTGCTGAGTGAAAGGGGTAAAAGCCCCTTATAAAACCATCAGATACCATGAGAACTCACTACCCCGAGAACAGGAAGGGAGAAACCACCTCATGATTCAATCACCTCCCATGGAATCCCCCCCCCACAACACTTAGGGATTATGGGAACCACAATTCAAGATGAGATTTGGGTGGGGACACAGCCAAACCATATCAAGAGGTGACATCTGCCCTCTATATCCAGGAGGTCAAGGGCAACTGTGGGTGACAATGGGAAGGATGACTTCCAGTGAGGTCGGGTGGTGCCCAGAGTATGGGAAACACACATGCACCGGCTGGTGTGCCTTTCCAGTCAACGACATGGAATCCAGTTTCCCTGCTGTGTTCCTCCCACGGGAAGCCGCGTCTACCCACGTGGGTCACACAGAAACTGGAACAAAGCAGCCAGGCGGGAACTGGTAAAAGTATTGCTTGGGTAGAATCTGATCTTTGACCCAAAGATTATGGTGTACATTTTTTTTTATTGCCCTGAAAAATGACATAAAAGGAGGAGGAGAGAATGTGTTCCTCTAAACCTGGCCTAGGAGTTGAAGCTGTTCACACCAGAGTCCTAAAACAAGAACCCTCTGTCTCGATCAAGCTAGTTAACTTGCAGACTATCCACTAGTACAAAAACCAGGAAGTTAGAGGTAAAATGGAATACAATGAGAAACCCCTGAGAAAATCATGATGATACTACATCTTCTGTGTCCGGAGAAATGAGCTGTCCCTGCGGGGCAGGTGCATGCATGGGCCATATCCCATCGGGCTGTTTGCATTTGCTGTTGGAGTTCTTGGCTCAGATGTGGCCACAGTTAACACCTCAGCGTATGTGAAGGGTGCAGACCCCGGCTGCACACGGCTCAGTGTTTGCTGTCGTGGTGGCTGCTTTTACAGCCAAGCATGGCTCAACCTCGTTCTACTTACTCTCTCCATCTTTTCCCCACCATTAACCAGACAAAAAATGTGGTCGATGTTTAGTTCTGTAAAGAAAATGGAGGACAACGTGGAATATGACCCTCGCAAGGTTATTTAAACACCTCTTCTTCTACCTCCTCTTCCCTGGGCGTGTGTGAGGAGCAGGCTGGTGCCACAGGACGGTAAGGCAGAGGTGGCCCAAGATTGCGCTGCAGCGCCGAGCCTTTTGAAAGCAGCGAGCGTAATTGTCCTGCACACATTTTAGGGAAGCAAGGCTAGTAATTAACTGCTAGTGCATCAATTAGCTATAACAGCTGTGATCACGCACAGACAATGGCGTGAAGCTATGTGCTGCTGTGCCTCTGCTCACTTTCGTGGGTATTTTTTTTTTTGGCTTTTGCTTTGAAGATTTAAGTTAATAATTTATCCCTAATGAATTTGGTCTTCCTGTTTCTATGGTTCGTGGGGCATTTAATGGCTGACAGAAACAATTGTGCCATTAACACAATTTTGTTTTAAAGAAAATGTTCAACATTGAGAGCAATATTTTTATATCAATGTCTCCAAAGGTGCATTAATGAATTTAGCTGCTTCACAAAGACACTGAAGACAGGTCAGGGTAAGATGAAGTGAGAAGGAGGAGATCTGTCTTTGGCTGGTCATGTGACACTTCATGAAAACATAGTTCCACCTTCTGTAACATACAGAAGCTTCTGCAACATACACAGCTATCAGTGAAAGGAATTCGCAACTGTTGGGGCTCAGGAAAAGACATCCTAATGTGAAGGCCTCAGAAGCAAAGTGTCTGTAACCAGCCCCCGCCCCCCGAGTCTCTCAGCCTCATCCCTCCAAAAGCCAGTCTCAGAACCTAAAAAGGTCACTCTGCTTCCCCTGCCTTCCTGTGTAAGGCCTGGCCACAAAGAGATCTCTGCCCTACGTTGTCTGATGGGGGTCCTAAGATCCCCCCTATTTCCACAGGGTCTTGCCCCATCCCAGGAAGAAGCAGCACTGCCCACAGGCCAAGAGGAATCTGAGCAGACCGCCAGCGGCTCCCTCAGTCCAGCACCACGGAGCACAGACGGCCCTGGGGCTCCCTCAGTCCAGCACCACGATAGCACAGACGGCCCTGGGGGCTCCCTCAGTCCAGCACCACAGAGCACAGACAGCCCTGGGACTCCCTCGGTCCAGCATCACGGAGCACAGACAGCCCTGGGGGCTCCCTCAGTCCAGCACCACGTAGCACAGACAGCCCTGGGGGCTCCCTCAGTCCAGCACCACGTAGCACAGACGGCCCTGGGGCTCCCTCGGTCCAGCATCACGGAGCACAGACAGCCCTGGGGGCTCCCTCAGTCCAGCACCACAGAGCACAGACGGCCCTGGGGCTCCCTCAGTCCAGCACCGTGGAGCACAGACGGCCCTGGGGCTCCCTCGGTCCAGCACCACGTAGCACAGACGGCCCTGGGGCTCCCTCGGTCCAGCACCACGTAGCACAGACGGCCCTGGGGGCTCCCTCGGTCCAGCACCACGGAGCACAGACGGCCCTGGGGCTCCCTCGGTCCAGCACCACGGAGCACAGATGGCCCTGGGGATCCCTCGGTCAGCACCACGGAGCACAGACAGCCCTGGGGTCTCCCCTCAGTCTCACAACACAGAGCACAGACGGCCCTGGGGGCTCCCTCTGTCTAGCACCACGGAGCACAGACAGCCCTGGGGGCTCCCCTCAGTCTCACAACACAGAGCACAGATGGCCCTGGGGGCTCCCTCGGTCTAGCACCACGGAGCACAGACGGTTGTGGCTCCCCCTCTATGGGGCTACCCTCAGTCTCCAGGGGCACCCCTCAGTCCAGCACCACAGAGCACAGATGGCCCTGGGGGCTCCCTCCGTCCAGCACCATGGAGCACCCCCACCTGCCAATCCTGCTGCAGGACATGGCTGCCCCTAATTCACTGAACTTACGGATAAACTGAGAGCACTTCCGCCCTTGTGTCTTTGGGTCTTGGCTCTGAAGGCTTCTGTGTCACATAAAACTATGATCAAACCAATGTGTGATGCTTTTCTCTTGTTAAAAGAGAAAAAGGGCTGTTTAGGGCTTTGTTATAGGGCTGTTGGCCGTGACCCTTAGGATGGGGGAGGAAGGAAATCACCCCCTTCCGCCCCACGCAGTGAAGCGAAATTGTTTATAAGCCCAACTTCTTATTTCTGTTTGATAGGAGAATATGATACACAGAAGAAAATCTATTTGCTGAAGCAAATTCGAAGTAGTAAAATCCCTCCTGGATGCCTCCACAGCTGTCCACACCCCAGACAGATGCTCTCGTAAACAGTGCTGGAAGCCCCTCCCCCTCCCCCATCCGTGGTGGAACGAGGCCCTCGCATGCCTCTGGGGCCCTTTGGTGTCTCCTGTGCTGCTTTAGAGCCCTCCCTGTTGCCCCTTCACACTCTGCCTTCCACCAGTGGCCTGGCCTGGGCAGCCTTTAAAGCCCGACATTTGTGACTGCACTTCCGTAGCTCTGAAGCCGGGTGAGTGCAAAGCCTGGGCTGACTGAGGCACTCCCAGCCTTGGAACCATGAAAAGCCACTGCTGCTCTAAGTCCTGCTGACACAGGCGGGCCCATGTGAGCAAGATAAACCCCACACAGCAACAGGGGAGCATGTCAGGAAACGGTGCCGATTCCTCCAGGACAGAGTACAGGTCAGGCTGAGGCCAGCCGGCTCTTCAGTTCCGGCTCTGGAAGACGGGTGTCCACCGAAGACAGACACAGCGGGTCTCCGGAAGCGTCTGTTGGGAGAGCCATGGGAGCAGAGCAGGATTAACCCCACGGCTACGAAGGATGGCTTGGGACTCCTGAGTCACCATGCAAAACAGGTGCCCGAGACCCCCCCACCAGGTCAGGGATTGAATGAGAAAGGCAGTGTGTGCTGGAAAGCTGTCGTGGTTAAGGGGCGTTTGGACACGGCACCGTCCCGACAAGCTAAGAGGTCAAATGCAACCCCGAGGCCGCTATGGGAAGGGGTCCAGGGGCGAGGAGCGTGGTCTCCACGGCAGAGGCTATCTCAGGCGTGTTACCAGCTCCCATGTAGATGGTTCTGAACACCCAGGCCGGCCTGGCCTGGCCACGTGGTAGATTAGCGGATAAGCACTTTGTCTGCAAATGAGAGTCTTGCACACCTGCCTCGTTTCTGTCTGTGTGGACGGCAGCTCCCAGTGCAAGGCACACAGAGCTCTCCTTCTTATCTTAGGGAAGTCCTCTGTCCCAGCGGAAGCACAGAGTATTCCCCTGAAATCACGATTCAAGGGAAGTAATGTCAGACGGCAAGGGAGCTCTCATTATTCGTTAGATCAGCCTCTGTGGTTTTCTGCATTGTCTTTCAAACTTTCCAGATAATATCGTTTGTGTGCAGGTAATTTAAACAGCGTGGCCATGGGCTTTAAGAGAGACAGAAGTGCAATGCCCAGGCACAGTGCACGGGGCAAGAGGCCCAGGCTGGCGTGCACAGCCATCACCCCAACGGCCTCGCTATGTTCTCCAGGGATAGCCGGGGTCTTAGGCCTGTTTTGCCAAAGTCGTTTGATTATGGACAGGAAAGGTGAGACGCGCGGACTGGGCCACCTGGAAATCAGAAGGCTGGGCATATGCGGGCCGGGTTCGAGCTGTCCCTAAAGACACTGGTGCTCCCATCTCCACGGGAACAGGGGCAGGGCTGTGCCACAGCCCTGAATCCACCTTTGCTCCTAATGGGGCAGGTGTGGAGGGTCCAGGGTTTCCTTTTTTCTCCTCCCATCTGGTTTCTCCCCCTTGCCCTCCCACAGCATCTTCCCTGCTCTGAATTACTCCATCCTGACGTTCCCAGGGTGTGGCCTCTGTGCTCCCAAGGCAGCTCCAAGGGGCCGACAGGGGTGCTTTTCTCTGGGTCCACAGGGATTTCATCCTGTGGGGCCATGAAGGAAGGAGGAGGCCACGTCTATAAAGGAAACTTCACTATGAGGAAATGCCCGGGGTCAGGGAGCTGGGGCCCAGCCCAGCTGGCAGCAGTAGCCAGCAGACGTCCCAGAGAGCAGCGAATCCTGCCTTCCTGTTCCACACTGCGCCCACGACATGACACCTGCCCCTCTCTAACTTCAGAGGACAGAGGGGTACTAGAAAGCAAGCCATGGAGAGAGCTCGGTAGAAGCCAGGAACCTGCGAGTCTGACACTTAGGCGCCTGTGACCTGTGGCCTGTGACCTCTAACCTACAGCCCTTGAACGGCTGTAGATGACCCTGAGAAAGTTCCTGAAGCCCTGGAACCCCCATGTCTCCACCTGGAGAGCAGGGTCCAGCTCACCCTGAGGGTCAGCGGTGGCCCGCCCGACCTGCACCTGTGGGATGGACGGGGGACAGCTGCAATCGCCCAGGTGCAGGGACTGGGAGGGTCCCCAAGAGCACACATCCACTCACACCCCATGCCTGGCTCCCGGCCCGCCTTCGAGGCTGGCAGTCCATGAGTTTCTGCTCTAGCACAGATGCTGGAAAAGCCAGGCGGGCATTTTCCCACATGAGCTCTGAATGCAGGCCCAGGTGGCGGTCGACGTCCAGGGCCTGGGGGATCTGCATGTGGCTGCCCCCAACGCTAGGAGGCACCTCTGGGGATGAGGTGGCCCGCAGGTTCTCAGCATTCCCTCCTTGGCTTGGCTATGAGGGCCTCGGGGGCGAGCAGCCATGCCCTGAGGCGGGCAGCACCCTTGGCCAAGGCCGGCTTCTGCATCCGACCCTCTCCCTGAGGACGTGGGTCCGAGGAGGGCTGCACTCGGCCCCACCATGCCAAGGCTCCCCCGGGCCTCTCCTTACGGCTTCCTCAATGCCACCTGGAATTCACAGCTGTCCTGGGGTGGTTCACCTTTGGGGATTATTAACGAGGGTCCTTTTTTCTTAAGTGAAAGAGAACAAACCCCAACGTGACTGATGGGTGACTTCCATACATGACCTCCATAAAGAGTCCTGGGCCTCCCTGCAGTGAGGCCGTGCCCACAGTGGTGGCTCTGCCAGGATTCGCCCAGGAGCCAGAGGGTCTACCGGAGAGTTACCTGGAAATGAGGAGGATCCCTGGGCGCCACCGTGCCAGGCGTCTGGATGGCCGCAGGCACTGCCATCCCCGGGACTGGCTTCATGACTGTTACATGTGAAGCCAGATTCCACGTTTGATGTGAAAAGAGATTAAAGGTCTGGTCTCATTAGATAAACCAGTTGTGGGGAAGGATCACAGGGAGAAGTGCTCCCCTTTTATACCACACTGAATGGCCACGGCAGGCAGCTCCTGGCACATGATTGATTTCGAGCTGAGTTTTGTCTGAAAGATGCTTCTAGATTACAGAGAAAGCGTTCTATAATCCTCCTGCCAATGCAGTTATATTTAACAGACGTGCAACTCTATCACTGATTGATAACACTTAACTCAAAACATATTTCAGCTTTAAGAATGTCAATATCCTGCCTCTGTGTGAAGGTGACCCCTGCCCCCGCGTGTTTGCTAAGTGTGTGCCGTGGTCTGCTGGTAAATTTGCACGGGTGGCTGTGTGGGAAGGCTGTTATGGATTTGCTATCTTGGCCTGAAGTGTTTGCTGCTGATTATGTGATTAAATCAATAATCATTTCTGCTGGGATCCTGTGCTTCTCGCCGCATCTTCTGGCCCAGGCTGTGGAGAACAGTGTGCCCAACACTGGCGCCCAGGGGCTTTGTTGTGGAGGAAACGCCGGAGGAGGGCAGGGGCCTCCAGAGCTCCTCGGAAAGCAAAACGCTACAGCAGGTACACAAGCGGGCGGCGTGCACTGCGGCGGGGAACCGACCCGTGGGGGGCAGGGCCGCCTGATCCATGGGGACGTGGATTCCGGCTTCACCTCAAGTCCTGTGGTCCCGTCCGGAGCCTTCATCCCATATTAAACAGATGCTCGTTTACTCTGATGAGGGCCATTTACATTTAAACGGGTGCAGGGCTCGCTGGCTGCATCTGGCCTTTAAGCCATGCAGGCAGTTTCATATCACAAGGTGGGAAGGCCACCTGCATGGAGGGACCAGGGACTCTGCTCAGCGCCCCCGCCCACACCCACGTTCTCCCCGGAGGACACGCACCCATGCTTGCGATTTTCGTGCCTCTGGGCTGAACTCAGTAGCACAAGTGAGCGGCTTCATTTGCAGCAGAGGGCATCAGAAGGACCCGGCTCCCAGGGACGCCTCCCTCCACCTGCCCTGGGTGCCCTGGTGGCTGGAGAGGTTTGCTCTCCCAAAACACGGGTGCCACTCGGTTCTCAGCAGGGACGTTGGCACAATCATCGGGGACACCAACCGACATTTGAAAAACCGGAACATCTGGTCAGTCCCTTTCTCCCATCTGGATAAACAGAGCTTTGTGAACAAGGTCACGTTTGAACACTGAAGGGAGCAAAGGTATTTTCAGCAAGGACAGGCTGGCTCCAGGCTCGGCCTCGGCCCTGGGAACGTGGTGCCCGGGGATGGTCAGTGCTTTTAAACAGCAAATCTCTCCCAGAGATGTTTAATATCACTTTTAAAAAAAAAGTACGACCGCCTCAGGGACTGCCTTCAGCATTTTGTTTGAAAAAGGCCAGTTTCCTTTGCTTCTTGCATTGAGAGCCAGTTCAGGATTTATCACTCGAATGCAATTATAATTGTAATTGCTATTTTATCTATTGGGAATTTGGCTTTTAGGAAAAGGATTATTTTGCTGGGAAGAGAGGGCCTAGGAGAGAGCACTCTCCGTTGGAGAAGGCACGGAGACCTCCTCGGGCCTCGGAGGTGGGAATGAGGCATCAGCCTTCCCTAGCAGGCAGCTTGGAATTACTGCTGTGCAGGGCGGCAGACTGCCTCTCCAGTCTCCCTCCGAAGGCTGGGGTCTCCCCCTCCAAACTGTTGGCGTATTTCCATGAAAATAGAAGGCAGCCCAGCCACGGACTTACGGGAGAGCCTGTGGTGAGCGGAGCCGGTCTGCGTCAAGCGTCCCTGGAAACACAGCTCCCAAACTCTGCAGGGCCACCAGCTTCTCCCTGGCCCAGGGGGAACCCAGAGAAAATTTTACTTTGCTAAAATATTTAAAAGGGGGAAGCCGGTGGACGAGCATCAGGTTTTCTGTTCGATGCTGCCCCAAATTCGGAAACTCCGCGTAGCCCCCAGGGCGGCCTTTACCGCCTCTCTCCTCCACTCTTGCATGCAGCCGTTTTCCTCAACCTGGTGGCTGCCTTCCCTACCACAAACCCCGGGATACACTTCATCCGCCTCCGTCACATCCCGGGCGGCTCCAAGTACATACCCCACATGAGTCAGCCTCCTGTTCCCGCAGACGGCCTGGAAGGGTCCCGACCGAAAGGAGACCTGACATACACCCAGCTTTTGGGAGGCCCCAAAAACAAACCAGCAGACAGAAGCAGAGACCCTCCCTTCCGACCAACTGGGGTAAAATCCATGCTCCTGAGCCAGTCTGCCCAACTCAGGGGCTCAGGAGGCCTTGTCCCATGAAGGCAGCCTGCAAGGGAGGCACGGCTCCTCCTCGGGGTGAGAGAACAGAGATCGTGCTTGCTGTCACTCCGTCACCTTCCCAGGTATCCCTGAGGCTCAGGAGTCTTGGTGGTGCTGGGGGGCAGTGGCGGCTGTACGGTGCTTCTCAGCTAACTGTTGGGTCTCCGTCCCTGGTGTTGCTATGCCGTAGGACAGAGGTGGACACCCAGGTAGTTAAGGAAATGGGCAGGATTTTTTCAATGAAATTGTCCGGATTTAACCCAGAGTGGAAGTGGGCTGGACCTCGGCCTCAGGCTGGGACCCACAACCTGCACTCACGGCTGTAGCCCAAGCGTGGTTTTCCAGTAAAGATGCTAAGAAAATGCCTCTGTGACATTCGTGCCACCGTCTTCCACATTCCGGGGCTCCGGGGGCTCCCTGAATACCGCCGACATCTGCAAGCTCCCGGCCTCCTGGGGAAAGGCGGGGCAGAGGCTTTCGAGGGGGCCGCCGCCGGCACCCCCAGCACTGAGAGCCTACTGCCCTCTTGTTACAGCAACCTGAGCTCAGCAGGGCTGGGCAGGTTGAATCACTTCACCGCAGGTTTAAGGAAGCAGCTTGGCTATGGGTGTCTTATGTCCTCAGCTAGGAGATCAGGAAAGAGATGAGACAGGGATGCAGGCCCTACGCACAGGCTGAGGGGCTTAGTGCCGTGAGGGGTCCCCCACATCTGCCCAGGCAGAGTGCACGGCAAGGTGGCAAGCACATTCTGCTTCACTGATTCCATAACCGGGTGTCTTCCTGCAAGCTGAGCGATGGCCTTAGTCCCCTGACAGGGTCTCGGCTCTAGGCCCCAGGAGGAGGGCCTGGCCCTGCCCTGCCGGCGGCTGGCCCTTTGCAGCCAATGCAGTGTCACTGCTGTTGTTCCCAAAGGGCACGCGTGACCCAAGGGTCTCCAGGCATAGCTGCCCGCACGTGGGGCACGCGTGACCTGAGGGGCTCCAGGCACAGCTCCCCCGCACACGGGACACGCGTGCACACACCTGCCCTCATGCCCCAGCCGTCTAGGCAGCGTGAAACCTTGTTTGAAGAGCTAAGGCAGCATGCTGCCAGCCAGTGCCCTGAAGGGGTGATGCGCTGGTCCACGGAGGTTCGTGCCCCGCTGACCTGAGGGTGGAGAGCTCGGGTCCAAGAGACTCCCTCATAGGAGCTGCAGGGAATAGGAAGGGCGTCACTTCACAAAATGCAGCTGCATCACTGTATGTCATGGGGAAGCAGAAAAGCTCTGAAGATGAGTGCAGGGAGAAGCATGATCTATCTGTTGCTATTTCCTAAAAGAAACCTCTGCAGAATTCAGGGGCCTGGGGACCCACTGGCAGCGGAAATCATTAGAATCTTCCATACGAAGCTGCTACCTGGTGCTCTCTGCACCTCCTACACGGTGGGGGACCCTCCTGTCAGGTAGCTTCAGTGCAAATTCTGGAGGCTGCTGCTGAAGGGATGGATGTGAGGCCACATTGTCCGGTGTCTACTAACCCCATGGTACGTGACGGTTAATGAAGGGTGAGGTGGCAGAACTCTGCGCTGGTCCTCCCACTGCATGGAGGGGCAGGCTGGGTGCTATTTCACAACTGCAGGGGCTGGGATAGGTCTGGCTGCAGCACTGCCTGTCACAGGGCAGCTGCAGGCAGGCCGGGCGACGAGTGGAGTGCCCTGAGGGCAGGCTGGCCCTCGCCCCACGTCAGGGGTCCGTGCTTTGCAACAAAGGGACTGAGGCGCCTTGGGCAGATGCTCATCCCACCCGAATGCAAGGCTCGGAGATGGCCTCATGGGTGGCCTGGGAGGCAGGGCGGCGGGTGCCTGTGAAGTTCGTGGCCACCCCCTGTGTCCCCACCCCTCACCTCTGGGCCATCTCAAGAAGAGCTGCAGTCACAGGGGGGGCATCCCTGCAGGTCCAAAGGCTGTCTGCAGCATCCCCCAGTGGGAGGGGACAGTCATGAGGTCTGACAGTGCCCCTGACACACACACGCTCCTCCACCAGGAGCCACTGCTGGGGTTACCAGAGGACCTACAGCTGCTGTTAAAAACAACCCACTGCCTGGAAATCACGTTTCCATTTTCCCTTGGGGTCTCTATGGAGGGTGTCACACTGAGGCCCGCAGGACCCTCCCTGCACACCCGGCCCCCACCACACCATGGCAGGTGCTGACACCCTCCCAAAGGGTCCCGGATCATCTTCCCCCTAGAGTTCCCAGCTCAGAGCTCCAGGACCACCTTCCCTGGCAGTGAGGAACCTTCCCTGGCAGAGGACCCACATGCGTCCCCTCCCCTTTGATGGCCAGGCCTGTGCCTCTCCTGACGGTGCCCTGGGACCTGCAGGATTACCTGAGGATGGAAGAAAACAAGAGAACTTGGCACACAGGAGCCCAGGCTTTCCCCCACGGCCTTGAGGCCCCCATCGGCAACCCTGGCTCCAAATTCACCTCCTTTCTGGGGAAGCCCCACTCCCTGTCCCTGCGCAGGGTCAGGCTTTTCCCAGGGAAGCCCCAGGCAGGCAGGAGGCCCTCCTAGCTCTGAGACCTTGTTCCTCAGATCTTAGCGAATGGGCGGAAAGCAGCAGCTAGGGGAGCGAAGGGCAGGCTGAAGAGAAGGACAGGCTTCCTCAGGCAGCTCAGGGTGGGCCAGGCCAGCAGGACGGCAGAGCTCGCCATCCAGCGCCCAGCCCAGCCCCCAGCACCCTCACCTGCGTGGGCTGGAGAACAGCCTCTGTATCCGTCTAGCGTTAAACTAGCACCTTCACACGCACAGGCACACACCCCCAAGGGTGGCACCAAACCTCAGGGGTGCTGAGTCTGAAGGGGAAGGAGCCACAGGGACCCTCCAAAGCCGCCTGGGGGCATGCAGGGGCATGGGCAGTCTCTTCCTTGTACCCCGCCTGATCGCATGGCAGCCACCCGCCACCCCCCCACGTCGCACTTAGTGCAGACCGCCACATCTGAAGTGAAGAGTGTCAGCAAATCCCGAGATAAAGGTTGTCTCCCTTCAGGGTGTGCTTAGGGAGGCAGGGAGTGGCTGCTCTTTCATCCCGAGTTTTATGAAACATTTTGCAGTGAGCTGTTCCCCAAACACAAAATAACCTTCAGTTGATGTGTAAATAAGATTGGCCACGGCCTCTGTGCCAGCAGCTATTTGGAAAAAACTGAAAATATTCTCTGCTTAGGAAGTATTTACATAAGCACATTTTCAAAGAAGAAACAGGCATTCTGTCCCTGCACATTCAACCGATAATTTGAAGACCTTTCCACCATAAAGATGGATGTGGGCCCCACAGTGGCCTCCGATGTGACAGGCCCGGTCCCCAGAGCCCTTGGCCCAGGGAGTCCTCCAGGATTGTTTCCACATGGCTTCTCTCTTTCCAGGCTTCTTCCTCGTGGATGATTAGAGGACACATCTCGGAGAGGGCAGAGCCACCTCACCAGCTTCTGCTGATCAAGCCCAGCTCCTAATCCCACCCATGTTTCCACGTTCCCTGGCACCCACTCTCTCCCCAGGGGCATTGGTGTGGAACAACCCCTAGGAAGCACCTTGGCCTTCTTGGAACCCCAGAACATGGAGGCTGGCCCGGGACAGAGACGGTCTCTGCGGGCAGAAAAGACAACGATGCCAGTCCTTCCCCAGTGCACACCCGAGGGCCTCCTCCACATTTGCCCATGCATCTGAGGCAGCACCTCAGGCATCTGCAGTCTCCAAGTGCAAGAAAGGCCACCCCAGACCCATCCATGATGCACCTGAGCCTGCGCAGGAGGCTTGCAGGAGGGTGGGGACAGCGGGGGACAGCTGCATGAGCACCTCTAAACCAGCAGCCGCAAGGCCCTCGGGGTGACTGGGAGATGTTCGTATAGGGCGGCTGAAGGTGTGATAACTCCCCCAGCAAGCTGGGATTTCTAGCCCAGGCCAACTCCATCGTTCTCATATTTTTTAATGGTGAAGACGGTTACCCTGCAGCAAACCCATCTAACTGATCTTGAAAAGTATCTAGCCGGGCACCATGGCTCACGCCTGTAATCCCAGCACTTTGGGAGGCCGAGGTGAGTGGATCACCTGAGATCAGGAGTTTGAGACCAGCCTGGCCAACGTGGTGATACCCTGTCTCTATTAAAAATAAAAAAATTAGCTGGGTGTGGTGGTGGGCACCTGTAATCCCAGCTACTCAGGAGACTGAGGCACAAGAATCACTTGAACCTGGGAAGCAGAGGTTGCAGTGAGCCAAGATTGCACCACTGAACTCCAACCTGGGAAATGGAGGGAAACAGAGTCACAGAAGGGAAGTGAAAGGAGGGAGCGGAGGGGGTGGGGAGGGGAAGGAAGGGAACTTACAAAATATTCCTTTTCTTTATTTCTGTCTTATAAAAACCCATACACATACCCAACTATGAGGACTACTTTAAGTGATGAGTAAAACTGACTTGGAAACTTTTGACCTTTTAGGAGATAGATGTACGTGTAAATAGATGTATGTGTGCATATACATATGTGAATAATTTTTACAGATAAGAATCTACATATGTAGAAATCACATCCAAATTACACGTACCATTTTGCATATAAGTTCTTGCCTTTTTTGTAACAATAAGCGCAATGATAATACAAATACATCTTCTTAATTAGTCCTTATCAACTAAGAGTTAACAGGATCTACATGTACTTTCACTCTTAAGGAATTTTAAAAATAAGCGCAGTATTAGAAACGGTCAACACTGGGCAAAATGCAAAGTGCTTCTGAAGGAACAGCCGACACTGGCCTTGCACAGGTGGGTGCGCCGTCTGCCTCCGGGAGAAGCCCCGTGTCTCTCCCAGGCTGGCACGCGTGTGCATAGCATCAATCACAAAGACACAGGCCCTTCCATGCCGTGGTCTTGTGGTAGAAAAATATGGAGGAGGAAGGAGACGGGGCTCCTGCACCCTGAGCTCATCTGTCTCCAGGTGGTCACGCACACCTCTTGACGCAGCCAGCCACACTGTCTATCCTGAGCCCACCTCCTCAGAGGAGAGGGGCAGAGAAGGGCCATGGCTGGGGAGTCCACCAGGGCCCACGGTAAGTCCACGGGAAGGTCCACAGATCAAGCCTCACACGGACAGGAAAACAGTTGCTCACCCTCTCGGATGCCGTCGGCCAGCGTGGGACTCAGCAGCGCTGCATCTTAGATTTACTTCAGCAAACAGGTTTTGGTGTAATTTATTTTAAAAGTCAAACAGTACACCATTTGGCAATTTTATCACTCCAGGTATAATAAAAAATATTCCATGATTATATGTCATTTGGTTAAGTCTCTATCAAATTCCTTTGAAATTCAAAGCAGCCAGCTCCACAATAAGTAACTGCAGCCCAGAATTAGTGAGCACATTTTTTTCCTTCACGTTTAATTGAAACTGATGTGTTTTGAAATCATAGTGGGGGTTTCTCAAGAAAAGTGGTATGTGTTATTCAATCGGCATAAAACAGGCCTCTGCCAGTGAGAGGCTCACGCCCCGGGATTAGTACCCGTTGGCAGCAGTGGGCCCGAGCTCTGCAGCCTCTCCCAGTGGGTAAATATTTAAATTATATGTATGCCAGTGCACAGAGCAACCTAAAGAAACCTGTTCTTTTTCCCTTCTGTTCCCCGGCTGCGAACTCTGAATAAAATCTAGGCCAGCTCAACGCCCTCCGGTAGATCTCGGGGCTAACTGGCCTTCAGGGAGCCACCTCCCTCTGCTCGAGACAGCCGTTTCTCCAGCATGGCAGGGGCATTTCCAATTAACAGCAGAGCAGCTTTGGATCACAGCTTTGCAAAAGGGTCAATGCTAAGAAGTAAACACGGGAGCGCTCAGAAGCAACAATTTCTAAGCAGCGGGAAAGAAAGCGCTGGCTGGCCTTGCCGGGCTGGTTGGGGCCAGTTCCAGTTACAGATGCCCATGCCACACCCGCCATATACTGTTCACAGTGATGCTAGGATTCCTTTTTATTTTATTCTCATTTCTCCCCAACTTTTGTTGCTGCCAGAGTTTCTTCATGACATGTGAGGTGTATCTGTATTGCAAAATCCTCTGTGGAACCCTCAGCCCTGCCAGGGCACTGTCACTCGAATTGAAGAGAAAGAAACCCCAGCCTGTTGGTGAGAGGATCCTACTCTGTTCATCGCCACCACAGCCAGGCCGCGTTTCCAGCGTGGGGAACACAGGTACACGGGTTACCTGGTGAGCGGCACCGTTTCAGCAAAGGTCTGGTGACATTGGCTGCAGGCAGGCACAGTCCTTCTGGAACTGTGCCTTCAAGCTGAGTAGGTGGAGGGGGCTCTGGGCAATGGGCAATGTGGCTCTGGGCAATGGGGATTTTGTTCTTAGAGCAGAGAGAGAGAAAAGGTCGCAAAGGCTGGTGGTGTGCCTGCGTGCGGGCTCTTTCTGGAGAGGCGATTGGCTGCACAAGCAGACTCAGGGCATTTGGGGGAAGGATCCTTGTGGGCCTGGAGTTACCAAGGGCTTGGGATTTGGTTATGCATGTGCCGTGCGGTGCTCTCAGGAGTCTCCTCTGCATGAACACCCAGGGCCTCAGTCTTTCTCCCGTCTGCCTTCCCGTCCACACACCAGAGACTTCTTAGAAACCCTGTCATCACCCTTTCAAAACCTTCAAACTGGTCAACAAGGCCGCAGGGTTGGTCTTTCCATCTTGACGGACGAGGCTGGAGCTCAGGCACAGAACAGGGAGGACAGCGGCCGGAGCTGCTCCCGGTGCGGGGTGAGACCCCGTCTGCAGTGGCCGCCTGGCGGGTATTGAGACCCCCATTTGCAGTGGCCGCTTAAAGAATACCACATCCAGGGCTCTCACCTCTGGCCTTCCAGAATTTCTTTTCCTCAGTCCCCACCCTAAACACAAGCACCAGGAAAGCCCCACTTTGCTTTGACAAAGACGCACCTGGCCCATAAGGACTTCCACAAAGCCGGAGGACCGGGCTACAGGAGAGTGCCTGTGCCCTGCGGCCCCTCCTTGCCGGGCACCCAGGCACTGCCTACAAGCCCCTGGACTCTGTCTCGGGGGCGTGTGCATCTGTAGTGACTCTGCTTCCAAGAAATCAGTTACCGTGAGCAACAAAGAATGGATACTTTCTAGCACTGGCTACCGCTGAGCAGAATTATACACTTTGGCATATTTTTAAATTTATACTATAATTTTAATTTTTAAAAAGTTAACTGTATCAATTCTTACCTTCCAATCAGTGTAAAGCAAAAATTTAATTGTTTGGAGTAATTTTTGTCTTTGCTGTGAAATATGCGTTTAATTTAAATGACGCTCTTCCCCTCCCTGGTTTCCATTCTCCCTGGAAAGCTGATGGATGTGGGAAGTCCAGCAGCGGGGTCAGGAAGTGGGAGCATCTTGAAGACGTAGGTTCTCCATGGGAAAGACTACGTTGTCCAGAAAGTTCCACACAGCAGATCACCACTGAGATCCCAAGGCTGACAGCACGGCGGGAGTCCCTGGGATCCCTGGGGCCTGGCACAGCCACCCGGTCATTCTCTTAAATGGCCTGTTCGCATCTTTGACTCTGATCCCACTGATTTTTAAAATGCTGAAAATTTCCTGACTCAAAAAGAAGTTGTCAAAAACTGCTCCCTCATGGAAACTTTTTTGTTTAATTTTTGCATAGACAGAGACACAGAGGGGGAGAGAAGACGCAAACCCCCCATGACCAACCAGAAGTAGAAACTAGACATGTAACTTGAAATTAAAACTAGACAGATGTCAAGAACGCTTTGCAGAAGTGCTAGGGAAGGGAAGGGAAGCCGCGGGAGGCTGAAGATGCTGCGTTCACACGTCATCCTGTCCCAGAAAAAGCTTGGACTCGTTTCCCCGGGGTTTTCTGGAGAAACTGGAGGAAGGAAAGAGTCCAGTTACGGGGAACTTGGAGGACACTTCAATACCTGTGTACCACAGAGGAGGCCAGGCCTGTCCCATGGCCAATGCAGCCACTTCCTGACCACCAAGCAGTCAGGACGGTGGCAAAGGGAAAACCATTCATGTTTCAAAATCATGACTTACCCAATGGCCTGAAATAGGTAAATAGCATTTGTGTATAAGCCTTTTAACTGCACTGTGTGCTTATGCACCGAGCTGCAGAGAAACTGTGAGAGTATGATGCTTCGGTATGAAGACAGCTCTGCATTTTGCCTTGTCACTGGGATTAAACTCACCAGGCAGGTGAAAATTCAGGGGGCTCTTCTTGCAGGCTTGGGCAGGAGGTTATTTGTGTTTCACAATCAGAAGGAACTGGGGGATTCTAATGTATGAGTCACACTCATTTAAAGGATATTCAGGCAAGAGCTTTGAGAGTCTTATAGTTATGACAAAACCATTTCACATACCCTTAACTTTGTTGAAATCAAAAATTTGTTTTTTCGCACATAAGCATTTAGCAAATTAGTGGGATATTTTATGGCATGTGTAATCTTGTCCACAATAATCTCACTTCCCCTGGCAAATCCTATTTGCAAATTTCCAACAGTTTATTTTTTGGTTTGATTTGGGTTGGAATTTTTTTTTTTTTTTTTTTTTTGAGTCAGGGTCGCGCTCTGTTGCCCAGGCTGGAGTGCAGTGGTGAAATCATACCCCACTGCAGCCTCGAAGGCCTGGACTTCAGCAATCCTCCTGCCTCAGCCTCCCAAGCAGGTAGGACCACAGGGCACACCACCATACATAATTTTTTTAAAAATGTATGTGAAAAGAGGGTTTTGCTATGGTCCCCAGGCTGATCATGAACTCATGGCCTCAAATAATCCTCCTGCCTCAGCCTCCCAAAGTGCTGGGATTACGAGGATAAGCATGGATTATTGTTATTTTTTGTTTTTGAGACAGAGTCTCACTCTGTCACCCAGGCTGGAGTGCAATGATGTGATCTCAGCTCACTGCAACCTCCATCTTCTGGGTTCAAGAGACTCTCCTGCCTCCGCCTCCCAAATAGCTGGGATTACAGGCACGTACCACCACGCCCAGCTAATTTTTGTATTTTTAGTAGAGACTGGGGTTTCACCATGTTGACCAGGTTGGTCTCGAACTCCTGACCTCAAATGATCCACCTATCTCGGCCTCCCAAAGTGCTGGGATTACAGGTGTGAGCCACCATGCCCCACTCAGCCTGGATTTTTGATTACAACACTAACCTGGCTTGTTTGGAAGAATTTGGACTATTTTCACCATTTTAATAAAATTGCTGATGATGGAATTACAGTTGACCCTGGACAACTTGAGTCTGAACTGCACGGGTCCATTTATAGTGAGATTCTTTAGGCCACCCCTGAGACAGCGAGACCAGCCCCTCGTCCCCCCTCCACCTACTCAGCTTGAAGACAATAAGGACAGAGACCTTTAGGGTCGGCCACTTCCACTTAGCCAGCAGTAGATGTGTTTTTCTTCCTCAGGACTTTCTTCATAACATTTTTATTTCTCGGCTGACTTTATTGTAAGAATCCGGTATATAACACAGAACAAACAAAACACGGGTTATTGGCTGTTCATGTTCTCAGCGAGGCTTCCAGCCCAGGGCAGGCTGTTACTAGTACAGCGTGGAGGGGATTTCATGTTAAACGTGAGGCCGGGCGCGGTGGCTCACGCCTGTAATTCCAGAACTTTGGGAGGCCGAGGTGGGCAGATCGCCTGAGGTCAAGAGTTTGAGACCAGCCTGGCCAACATGGTGAAACCCCATCTCTACTAAAAACACACAAATTAATTAGTCCTGCGTGATAGTGGGTACCTGTAATCCCAGCTGCTTGGGAGGCTGAGGCAGGAGAACTGCCTGAACCTGGGAGGCGGAGGTTGCAGTGAGCCGAGATCACACTATTGTACTCCAACCTGGTTGACAGAGTGAGACTCCATCTCAAAAAATATATATATTTTTTTTAAAGTTAGACTTGAATAAAAAACAATGAGTTTGTGTCCTTTGTAGGGACATGGATGAACCTGGAAACCATCATTCTCAGCAAACTGACACAAGAACAGAAAATCAAACACCGCATGTTCTCACTCATAGGCGGGTGTTGAACAATGAGAAGACATGGACACAGGGAGGGGAGCATCACACACTGGGGTCTGTCGGGGGAAATAGGGGAGGGACAGCGGGGGGGTGGGGAGTTGGGGGAGAAAAAGCATGGGGAGAAATGCCAGATTTAGGTGATGGGGAGGAAGGCAGCAAATCACACTGCCATGTGTGTACCTATGCAACAATCTTGCATGTTCTTCACATGTACCCCAGAACCTAAAATGCAATTTAAAAAAAAGTTAGACTTGAACTTTCAGCTGCGTGGGGTCGGTGCTCCAAACCCCTACGCTGTTCAATGGTCAACTGTACTTAATTGAACTTATTCCTAGTTTTATCTTCTCAAAGTTTACCAAAATCCCATTCCCAAACATTTCAGTAGCCAAATATCCCCCACCACACTTACAGAAGCTGCAAGCCCAGAGCAAATGCTTGGGGAGAAGGAAGTGCACGTCCCTCCCCCCACCTCGTGCAGCGGACCCCAGAAGCCTCTGTCCCTCGTGGGCTAATCCTCATCAGCAGACGTGCCCCGATAAAGTACACAGGATGTCTTCATGGGTTGGCATTTCTATCTTTAAGAAGCAAGTCACCCATTTTAAAGCTGGAAGCAAAGTGGTAAGTGTGATGGATGCAACCCCAGGCGGCTGATGGTGACCTGGAGGAGGCCAGGGTCAGAGGGGGTGTGGCTTCCGAGCCCTGGACCTGAGATGCCCTCTCCCAGGTCTCCTTTCCAACACCACTCCTGGAATGGTCAAGGATACACCACTAGGCGCCTGGAGGGAGGCAAAAAGCCTCTCAGAAAACGCTCCCGCCTCTCGAGCGCCTCTCATGTGTTCACGACCTCCGTGTTGGACGTGAGGCCCGAGTGAGGAGGCAGCTACCAGTGCTGACAATCAGCCTGAGTGCTGGAGGGAAGGCTGCCAGGCAGCCTGGACCGCCACAGGATCAGATGGAGGAGCTGCCCACGTGGCAAGCATCCAAGGCCAGACACAGTGTCTGGTGGCCCTGGCCACGCCAGACCTTCTAGTGGCCACATCTTCCTACAGATAGGAGATCAGTGTCAGTGAAGGAGGGGCCCAGAAAGCAGAGGCTGAAACAGTAACCTCCGCACAGGGCCCTCCCCACAGCTCCCTGGCAGCCAGCCATTCTCGGACCAACTTTCACTGCCAACTTCTCAGAGTGACTAGCCCCCACTCCAGTGTGGGGCTGATCTGCCTGCCCACCAAGGCTGGCACTCCAGCGGAGGGGGCTCACACAGATACCTCAGGGCTCAGAGGTTTGTTCTGGCACCTCAGCTCCCAAGAAACACTGAATCAGTTCATCTATTAGGACAGGTCCAAAGAGCTCAGGAAGTGTTTATTTATGTCTTAACAACATCGTGGCCACATGAAAAAATAATCCACATAACTGTAAAGAAAAAGAGTCATGTCACCTGTGTGTGTCTTAGCCACAGTCACTGGATCCTGGGCTGTGTGCCACTGTGAACACCTGGCACAGTCCTTAAACCTCAGGTCCCGGAGTGCCCTCACTGCCCATTCTCCCCTGGTTCTTACTCAGTGTCCTGAATCTTATCACAGCGACCACGGAAAACCCAGCCTCACAAAGCCTGGCATCCACGCCGGGGGTGTGGCTCTGTCCACCCTGAAAGCCCTGCACACCTCCATGGCCTTTCATGCAGCATCCAGCGGGCACTCACCCGGCATCTCAGATTTCCCTGGAATTGGAAAGTGCCAGTGGTGCCTCAGTGCGTTCCATGGTGTCCCTGTGGCCGACTGTGTCATGCAGCGAACTGAAGAATGAGTTGCCTGTTACACTCCCTTCTCACCAAAACCATGAAGCCAGCCAGCGTGGCTGTGCTCTGACTGCAACAGTCCCAGGAGCCCTCGGCACCGGGCAGGGGCCCCCGCTCGGGACCCAGCTTCCACCAGAAGTGCTGTGGACCCGCCAGGAAAGGGCTGGCACCATCAGCAGAGCTCAGGGATACTCAGCTCTAGTCTCCTTTTTTCATTCAGGTGCACTTTGCCCAGTGCTACATTCTCGGGGAAAGCTGAAGATCCACATTCTCCGCAAACGTGAGCCAGACTCCCAGGCAGGGCTTTTCTCCGATGGCAGACCTGTGGCCCCCACGCCAGCCTCCTCTCTGCACTCCCCATGCAGAGGATGAGTGAAGAATCAGACAGCTTCGGAAACGGCCCCATTCCTACTGACTTCCTGCAAGCCCTCCTTAAAGAGCTGCAGGATCACCACAAGCACCTGCAGCCCCTTCCATCGTGGGCCAAAAGGAAGTCCCAGGAACAGGGATGGGTGACAGCAACCCAGAAGTGAAGGCAGCCAGCAGAGCAGGGCACTTGGGGACTCTGGGACCCCCGTCCCACAGGCCGGCAGGGAGCCACGAGGAGCTGCTCAGGCCACAAAATGCCAGAGAGGCCGTGGGGGACAGTCTGGGAATCACCTCACTGCCCTCTTTAAAGCTGGGAGCCAGAGAGAAGCTTCCCTCTGTGAAAACACACACATGCACATTTGCATCCACACACACAGACCCACACATGGTGTACACACACCCACAAGCATAGGACATACAAGCACATGCCCACACATGTAAATATGCACATATACTCATTCACACACTACACACTTGCATATGGGCCCACACATATCCACACTCACGCTTACACTCATACACACACGCTTACACACATATACATGCATGCTTACACATGCACATGTATGCTTACACACATACACACACTTATAAACATACGTATGCATACACATGCTTGCACACACACACATGCTTATGCATGCTTACACATACAGATGCTCACACATATATACACTTACACACATACACACGCTTTACACACATACACATGTGCTTACACACATACACACTTACACAATGCACATGTGCTTACACAAATGCACAGGCATGCTTACATACATACACACACGCAAACACACTCAGTCTCAGCAGCTGCTTCCTAGACTGTGGGCTAATCATCTATCCCAGCTCTATTTTTACCCAGTTCCTGTTTTTCTCTTTCTACCCTAAGACCCTAAAGGCACACGCCCCCTGGTTCTAGCAATCTGACATTGTGTCCGTTTGTTCTAGCGACTCCTCGTGTGATAGAGACAGTTCCAACATAACTGTATGCCCCTATAATGACAAGGCTTCTGAGCGACATGCATGTCCTGAGAGCACAGCTTCATCACTGACACAGGAACTCGTCACACCCACATTTGCTCTATGGAAAGTCCTCAGTGACTTGGAAAAGTCACCAGTGGATCTACCAAGAGTCGGGTCACTCACATGCAGTCCACGCAATCAAAGTGCCTTCTGCAAGAAGCAGACAAATTAACAAAATACCGTGAAGCCCTCTTGCGAAGTGAGTCCCTGGGCTCAGGACATGTTTATGTCCCAGGTCTAGCTGCCACCCACACACATGGCGGGCACAGCAGGGTTCACTCACCCCACCACAGACAGCCCATGGCAAGGGTGCTAGCCTCATGTCCAACTGACCACTGAAACAGCGCCCACAACACGAACATTATAAAGCAATGCTGAGTGAGTCCATTTCCCATTTGCATGTCAATCCCCTGGGCAAATGACATAAATAATTCAAACAAAAAGAAATGCATATGGCCAATGTCCTTCATTCATTTATTTTTTATTTATTTTGAAGCAGACTCTCACTCTGTTGCCCGGGCTGGAGTGCAGTGGCTCCATCTGGGCTCACTGCAGCCTCCACCTCCTGGGTTCAAGTGAGCCTCCTGCCTCAGCCTCCTGAGTAGCTGAGATGACAGGTGCATGCCACCAGGCCTGGCTAATTTTGTATTTTCAGTAGAGATGGGGTTTCACCATGTTGGCCAGGCTGGTCTCAAACTCCAGCCCTCAAGTGATCCTCCCGCCTAGCGCTCCCAAAGTGCTGGGATTACAGGCGTGAGCCACCGCACCCAGCCAATGTACATTTTTTTAAAAAACATTCACCTTTATTAATGATTTAAAATTACAAATTAAAGCAACAGTGAAATGTCATTTTCTCCTTCCTAATTGGCAAAGATTGTTAGAAGTAACAATAATAGGTGTTGACTAAGGTTTGGTATTACAGACAGTCTTGCACCTGCTCATATCAATACAAACATACTCACCTCTCTGGGAAGAGAGGTGATACAATTTGAAACTTTGTATCTATGGCCTTACAAACGCATATATCCTTTGAGTCTAAAATTCCACTTTCAGAATTCTGTCTTATAAAACAATCAGATATGCAGATAAAGATTTATGTACAAGATCTGCACAATTATAACAATAGAAAAGCATCCGAAATAGCCTAAATTTCAGAAAAGCAAGTGTTTAAATTAATTATGCTACATTTCTATAACAGAATCAGTAGTGTGCTGGTGTTTATTAATTGTCTCTTTGGAAAAAAAAACTGAGACAGGGTCTCAATCTGTCTCCCAGGCTGAGTGCAGTGGTGTGATCATGGCTCACTGCAGCCTCAACCCAACCTCCTGGGCTCAATCGATCCTCACACCTCAGCCTCCTGAGTAGCTGGGATTACAGGTGTGTACTACCACACATGGCTAATTTTTTTTTTTTTTTCTAGTAGAGATGAAGTCTCTCACTATGTTGCCCAGGCTGGTCTTGAACTCCTGGGCTCAATCCACCCACCTCAGCCTCCCATAGAGGCAGTATTACAGGCATGAGCCATTGCACCCGGCTTAGAAAAACAAGTTTTTAAAGCCCAGATTTGTAGTGATTGCCAATGTCTGTGGTGTAAATTCTCCCACCATGGCCAATTGCTAGCTATTAACATGGAATAGAGTTTTGAAGCTATGCACATTTTCTCTTTCCCAAGCTGCTGAAAGCCAACTCCCACTCACCACTGAAGGAGTATTATGTACCCATTAAAAATTATGCTTGTGAAGGAAATTTAATAACATGGAAAAATGTTCACAGTATAATGTTATAGGGAATAGCAAGACACAATACTACATTCCTTGTGTTTCAAATTTTGCCACATAAATTATAAGTTTTTCACTTGACGGAGTACTACAGTCTTAGGTATGGACATGCAGGTAGCTATAGATATCTGTAAGCAAATAGCCCAAAACCTTAACAGTGGTGTCTCAGGATTATCTAATAGTGGGATATTCTTCTTTATCATTTTATATGTCTCTCTAATTTTTAACTTTTCTAAAGTGTACTTGTATTATTTTAAATTCAGAAAATAATGTTATTTTGGAAAAGAAAATGATTGGGGTGCTAGATATTGTTGTGTGGTGGTGTTCCCAGAAGCTCTTCAGGTGAGGTTCTTGGAGATGGAAGACCCCCTGCTTTGATCTTAACCTCCAGAGCTCCACTCCACACAGGCATTCGTCCATCACACGGGCATGTACAGTTCCTTCCAGCAACTCCCAAATGCTTTAGCAATGGCAGTTTCCAGTGAAATTGTTGGTATCACAAAAGGCATGTCATGTTTTGGAAAGAAAGGAGAAGCAAAGATTTCAGAACTGGGAGAATGGAACTTGTTAACTCTCTCTGGGGGAGTCTCTCCCTTGTTCGACATGCCTTGGCCCAGCAGTGAGAAGCTGGGGGAGGCACAGGCACCCCAGCACTCTCAAGCTCTGTGTACACCCAACCCGCGCACTGTTAAAACAGTGTCTTGAGAGATAAATTTTGTTGTCTCTCCTGGAGCAACTAAAAATGAGCCAGATAAACACTGAACTGTGCCCTTATTCAGGATAATCAGATTAGAAAATATTCTATTCCTTGGAAAGACTGTGAGGCCATGTATGATTTTTTAAAACAATTCCCACCATTGAAGACTGACGCCATATTTTGTGCAGAAGTAAATATGTGTATTTTAACATTAAAGAAAAAACTTTCAAAGGAGAAATTTGAGTTTCATGCTTTAGAAAAAATTGAAAAGCAACAGTAACTATCCCAGCTATGTGGCAAAGACATACATGATCACAGCGGGAGGGGGGCTCCCACCCCCGCTAGCATTTGATGGGAGATATTACAGAGAGATAAAGCTTACATCCCTGCCACTTCCTGGCCCCCAGTTCCATTAAACATTTATGACTTCCTGCACCCATGTAACTGGAAGACAAAGAGATGGCCCGGGATCTTAGTAAACAGCTCCAGTCATATGCTCACATTCACGTCATCCTCCTGGCTGCCTCCATGGCCTGTAAAAACAAAGTCTCTCCCCCTTAGATCTGTTTTTTTCGTAGTTATGTACTTGTGCATATTCATGCATGTGTCACATGGATGTAAATATACACATGCATCTCGTCACACATGCGTGGGGGAGGGGAGGAGGACGGCTGCATCACCACCATAGTCACCCACCCTCCTCTTCTGCTCCTGAGTGTTCCAGTGCGATCCTCAGCCTCTGCACCTGAGGACACCTGTGTCGACCTCAGCCTCTGCACTTGAGAGCACCTGTGTTAACCCTCAGCCTCTGCACCTGAGGACACCTGTGCCAACCTCAGCCTCTGCACCTGAGGACACCTGCGTCGACCTCAGCCTCTGCACCCTGAAGATACCTGCACCAACCTCAGCCTCTGCACCTGAGGACACCTGTGCCGACCTCAGCCTCTGCACCTGAGGACACCTGTGCCGACCTCAGCCTCTGCACCTGAGGACAACTGCGTCGATCTCAGCCTCTGCACCTGAGGACACCTGCGCCGACCTCAGCCTCTGCACCTGAGGACACCTGCGCCGACCTCAGCCTCTGCACCTGAGGACAACTGCGTCGATCTCAGCCTCTGCACCTGAAGATACCTGCACCAACCTCAGCCTCTGCACCTGAGGTCACCTGCACCGACCTCAGCCTCTGCACCTGAGGACACCTGCGTCGACCTCAGCCTCTGCACCTGAAGATACCTGCACCAACCTCAGCCTCTGCACCTGAGGACACCTGTGCCGACCACAGCCTCTGCACCTGAGGACACCTGTGCCGACCTCAGCCTCTGCACCTGAGGACACCTGCGTCGACCTCAGCCTCTGCACCTGAGGACAACTGCGTCAATCTCAGCCTCTGCACCTGAAGATACCTGCACCAACCTCAGCCTCTGCACCTGAAGATACCTGCACCAACCTCAGCCTCTGCACCTGAGGACACCTGTGCCGACCTCAGCCTCTGCACCTGAGGACACCTGTGCCGACCTCAGCCTCTGCACCTGAGGACACCTGCGTCGACCTCAGCCTCTGCACCTGAGGACAACTGCGTCGACCTCAGCCTCTGCACCTGAGGACAACTGCGTCGATCTCAGCCTCTGCACCTGAAGATACCTGCACCAACCTCAGCCTCTGCACCTGAGGACACCTGCACCGACCTCAGCCTCTGCAACTGAGGACACCTGTGCCGACCTCAGCCTCTGCACCTGAGGACACCTGTGTTAACCCTCAGTCTCTGCACCTGAGGGCACCTGTGCCAACCTCAGTCTCTGCACCTGAGGGCACCTGTGCCAACCTCACCCTCTGCACCTGAGGGCACCTGTGCTGCCTTCCTTTTACTAAATGTGTTTACTAACCAAACTCTGAGGCTTTTCCGCCAGTAACTGAAACTCTGCCATATCCAGTGCCAGGCTCACCCTCTCCTGGCCCTGCCTGTCCCTCCCCTGCTGTCTCCCGACTCCCATCTCCCAGATGGAGCCTGCCCTGCCACACCTGGTGCCACCCTCAGTTGCTCAAATTCCCTTGCCCGACATCCAGCCCAGCCCCAGGACTTAGCCAGCTCCTGGGCCGTGTACCTCACAGGTCACCCCAAGTCCACTCTGCCTCCCACACATGACATTTCTGTGAGCTCCCCAAACCACAGATCCCATCTTGCCACTCTTGGCTGTGGCCTTGTAGTGGCTTCCCAGAGCCCCGAAGGTGACATCCACAACCATTACTATGGCCTGTGAGGCCGCACAACCTGGCCCACCCTTCCTCTGTGGCCACCCTGCACCCACCCACCTCCCGGCTCTATGGGACCCCCAAGGCTGAGATGGCCTTGCACCACGAACCCTCCATGCCCTGAGTGGACAGCTGTGTCTCCTGCAGAGGCCCTCACATGTCAGCTGCAGATCCAGCTGCTCAGTTGAGCCTCCCCAGCTACCCCAGGGAGCTGAGGCCCCCACTCCTGCTCCCAGCACCCCTGCACCTCCTCCTGCCCTCTGGCCGCTGCCACCATTACGATTGCTCATTGGTTGTGCCCAGCAAGCCTGCCAGTGGACCCTGCTCACTCCTGCACCCGGGTCACGGCCGGAACAGCCGGCTTCACTGGCCGCGTGTGGACAGGACGGGGCAGGAAGGGAGGGCGGGACTGCTGGGGACGCTGGTTGGGGGAGGCTTTCAACATGGTGAATATTGGGGTGAATGTCCTCTTAGGTTATTTTCAATGCAGTGATTCACTACTGTTATACTTAGTTATTCCCAAGCGTTCTACAACTTCTGGTCCAAGCTGCTTCTAGGGAAAAAAGGAGGAGTCGAGCATTCAGAACTAGAATCTCGCTGTGGGAGATGATGTGGCAGCCACGGCCTGGCCCCCGTGGCACAAACTGTGGATCTACTCACGGAGATAGCCCGGATCAATCTCTATGGAGATCACCTGGATCAATTTCTACGGAGATCACCCCAGATCAATCTCTATGGAGATCGCCCAGATCTTATCTCTTCAAGTGGCTGAGGTGATCCTTTTATTTTAGAAAATAAAAGGCTCAAAGGTATTGCAGTTACCTCCTCATGATGCAGTCCCTCCAGAAAATGAAATGTAGCAGTAAATTTGATTTTTTGGATTTCTAATAGGGAAAAATTCAAGGCTCCACAGGAAAAAAAATGTGCAGGTCATATGGCAGGGCTATGCAGGAACCATTCCCCCAACAAAGACAATATTTAATTTGCAGTTTGGTGATGAAATGCAAATTATAATGTGCAGTGGGTGTTGAGAATAGATGCATAACATCATTTTGTTTGCCCAAGTAAAATTAATAGCAAAATGAAATACATAAACTCTTTGAAAAGAAGTCATCCTGAAAAATATGTTTTGTTTCTGAAGTTATAATTTTCCTCTTAGGAAATCAAATAGTTCATAAAAACTCTCACTATTAGAGAGAAAACTTCAACTCTCTGTTCTCCAGAACAGATTTTACATTTTTCCTCATGGATGCAATGTACTAAACAGAATCACCTCACTATGAATGCCACAGAAATGCTTGCAAACCGGTGAAAGAGCCTCAGACACCATCTCTCGGCCCCACGACTCCCCCTCTAGGGGAAACAGCTTCTGGGCCATTTCATCAAATTATGACGACTTTGGGTTCTCCACCAACTACATTTTCTATTTTTCTCCAAAAGTTTTTACGATAAATTTTAAATAGGCCAGAAGACATAGAACACCGATATGTCACATCTACACTTAGCATTTATTGTTGATAATTTGATAATGAAATCCAAATATTTTGCTGTCGGTGCCAGAAAACAGCTGTCACTAAGCCCGATGTAACAGGTTCAGAAGTAGGCTCAAGTTTCTCATGAAAACAAAAATGTAAAATATTTTATTTGGAGGTTTTGAACAAATCCAGTATTTAATGTATTCATTAAAACCTCATAATCTGTTTTTCTTATAAAGCAAAAACAAAGTGCAATTTTTTTTCACCAAACGTCTTACAGATACCCCATTTCCCCAATCCTCTCATTCACTCCAGAGGTCACACGACACCATGCTCTGCCTGGGCCAGGAGTGGGCAGCCCCTGAGGCAGCCGCGGCTCATCCTGTGATCAGAGGAGGCCCTTTCAGCCGGCCCCGGGCCTCCTCACTGCTCAGTCCCAAGACAGCGACCCCCGTCCTCCCTGCAGGGCAAGCCCTTGGGAGCCAGGTGCCCCATCCCTTGGTGACCCCGTCCTCCCCTGCATGCAGGTGAGTCCTCAGGAGCCAGTATGCCTCTTTCCTCCGTGACTCACATCCTCCCCGTGGGGCGAGCCCTCAGGAGCCACGTGCCCGTTCCTCAGTGACCCCGTCCTTCCCTGCAAGCAGGACGAGCCCTCGGGAGCCACATGTCCCATTCCTCAGTGACCCCTGTCCTCCACTGCATGCAGGGTGAGTCCTTGGGAGCCAGCTCATCCCATCCCTCGATGATCCCCCATCCTCCCCTGTGGGGTGAGCCCTCGAGAGCCAGGCACCCCATCCCTCTCACTGCACCCAGCACCCACAGAGCTTGGCAGTCAGAAGAGCTCCAAGGATGAGGAGCCAGCAGGACGGAGGATGATGGGGGTCGCCTGACCTTCATCCACAATGACCTAGAACTCTTCCCCCAGCGGCCCCACCTGCTGGCTCCCAGCCCTGCTTCCTCCTGAGGTCGCTCCACAATAAGGGATGTGGAGGGAGGTGGACAGGAAAAAACGTGAAAAAAAAAATGCCACATTAAAGATAGGCACAGGAAAGAATTCAGCAAAAGGACCAGGAGACACCACAACGGGGGAAACCAAGTCAGAAACCAAGGGCGTGGGAGTTCCAGGGTCCAAGTCAGTTCCTTTATTGCCACAAATGTGAGATCCCATCCCTGTGATTGCAAGGAGGTAGCAGGTAAGAGCAGGGACGCTGTCCCTGGTCACAAACCTCAGCAGCACCCGGCTGAACAGCAGGTTCTTCTCAGCTGTGGTCCCACGAGGCTGCTCCTTGTCACTGGGTGCGGCTCTGGCCTCTGCTCCCGGTCAGTAGTGGCTCTGACCTCGCGCAGGGCCCAGGACTGGTCTTGATTCAACCAACAGAGCCACAGGAGTGGGTGGAGGAGACGCGCCCACACCTGCAGGTCTTGCCTCAGCCACAGGTGACCACCAACACCGTGCTGGAAGTCCGCCAGGAATGCCGGGAAGGTGGACGCACGGACGTGGAGCAGGGGTGGGGACGCAGGGAGATGTGACCCTGACCACAGGGGCACCACAGGGGACAGTCATCTCTCTCTGCCATTCCTTTCTGGTCCCCAAATAACTGAGTACACCCCATTCCCAGGCGCAGATCACATCCATCCCCCGAACCCTGCTAGCCATTACCCACAGCTTACACTCCAGGCTCTCAGGACAATGCGGTGTCCCCCATACGGGTCCTAATGTGCTTCCTGGTGTTCCAGAGACCTAGGAATGGAAAGACAGTGTGAGCCACACCACTCCCACACCATGCTGGGCACTGCGAGCTCCCGCCACCCAGACCACAGGGGCGCCTTGGCCCTGGACCTGGTCTCCAAAAGAACTCTCCTGTGCGTTTTGTTTGGTTTGCCCCAGGCTCTGCCCCTGGAAGACCCCCCCTTGGCCCATCACCATCGTAGCCACGTCATGTGAAGCCACATCATGAGGGTAAAGAGATCTTTCCACATGCCACACTGCTGTGCCACCAACTCCTCACGCTGCAAACCCAGGGTGCAAGGGGAGTCCTTAAGGCTCGAAACTCAAGGACTGCGGAGACCCGCAAGCCCCTCCCCTGCCTGCCCTCCTGTCCTCACTGGGAAAACCACCTGAAGGCCACTGAAACAGCTGTGGGGGGGGGGGGGGGACACTCCCTCAGCCTCGGGTTTGAGCAGGGCTGACTCAATTGGTTCAACAGAGAAGGCTTTGGAATTCAAACTATTTTTCAATCTTATCTCTTAAGGATGCAGGAACAACTGTTTCGACCAATTCTGTGAGTGTCTTGATTTCTAAACCTGTCATGTGTCCTATTTCTGCTGGGCTGGGGTCATGCTTCCTGCAGCATCTGCGTGCGGTGGCCCCGGCAGTTCTCACACCGGGTCGGCTCCGTCAGAACCTCGGCGGGCGTGGAGGTCGCCTTCCAAGTCACTGCAGCCATGGTGTCTGCAAACGCTCTTCCCGTGCCAACTGTGCCTTCCCGGCCTCCAGCGCACTGCCGGTTCCTCACTGCCTACCCTCAGGCTGCAAACACCATGGCGGCTGGGGTTCTCCTTACACCTGCACCCTCTTCAAAAACAGTAGAAAATAAGTCCCCAGATCTCAGTGGCTTCACCAGTGAAGAGCTTGTTTCTGATTCACCTCACAACCCATCGTGGCTGTTCCCATCAGCGTCGGTGCTGTGTGCATGGCCACGCTGGGGCGGAGGCTCCTCACATCCCAGGCTCACCCCTTCCCGGCTCTGGCACTGTCTGCATTCAGCCACAGACAGGGGAAGAGCCACTAACTTCGCTGCCTTGGCCCAGAAGTGCCACACGTCCCTCCACCCCCAATCCACAAGTGAGGACGAGCCATCTGCTTCCACTGAGGCACAGGGCGCCAATGAAGATGCCTCCCTGTCTGGGCAGCAGATTCATACCATGGAGGAAGAAACCAAATTTCTGAAGCCATCTCTGCAATGAGTGTGGAAAAGACTCAGAAGAGTTCGGGTACGCTCCGCACACTCTCCATGCCCAAAAATCACCCCAGAGAGCCAAATAAGGGTCCAACTGCCACTCCTCTACCCCAGGCTGGGGCTCCACAGGTCTCAGCACGGGGCCCAGGAGCCTGCATTTGTAATCAACGTCCTGGGAGAACCCGCCGAGGGCTCCTTGAGAAACGAAGCACCAGGAACCTGAAGGAGACCCGGAGACAGGCTGGCGAATGCCACTGCTCAGCAGGTGGAATTTCACCCGGCTGGTGGTGCCCGGTCCACAGTATGCCCAGCACAGCCTCCAGGCGGCCCACTCTGCATCTGGGACCCCGGGGAACAGAGTCTCTCGCAGTCACTCGATGTGCAAGCCTGATGCCTGCACCGTAAGTTCTCACCAGTGAAATCAAAGCAGCACACACAGTAAACTGAGAAATCGGACATCCTGCTCAAATTTTGGTCAACTTTTTTAAACAAATACATCTTCAGAAAAACAGCCCCTGCTCAGTTTGGAACATTTGTCTTCACATTTTGAAGCGCATCAAAACTCTTGACAAGCACTTAATTAACACCTTCCAAATAGGCAACCCAGCGCTAAACCTAAGCCCTAGAAAGAGGAGGAGGAGGCAGCTCCTGCCTCTGGAAAGCCCTTCAGCAGGCAGGGCGTGCAGGCAGCGTGAGAGCAGCAGGTGGCGTGTGGACGGTAGGTGGCGTGAAGATGGCGGGTGACATGTGGACAGCAGGTGGTGTGTGGACAGCGAGTGGTGTGTGAACGGCACATGGCCTGTGGACGGCGGGTGCATGTGGATGGTGGGTGGCATGAGGATGGTACGTGGCCTGTGGATGGCGGGTGGCATGTGGACAGCAGGTGGCATGTGGACAGCAGGTGGCATGTGGACAGCGGGCAGTGTGTGGACGGCAGGTGACAGGTGAGAGGCACCACTAGCCTGCCAGCACAGGAAGGGCACGCTGGCTCCTCCAGGGAGGGTCAGTACCCAGGAGCACCTCGGAGGCTTCACACCGCACATGCTGAGCATGTGCGGGAGGCACCTGGTTTCAACACCGGGATGGAGAGGAACAGACTGTGATTTGTTCATTGTTTCTGAGCAGCGTGGTGCTATAATAAGGAGGTCATGGCCCCTGAAACTAAAACAGAAATAAGGCATTGCTTCTGGGCCTCCCGTCAGCAGCCACACCTTCCCGGCTCCACAGCTCACAGCACGTGGCCGTGCTCACTAGGCTTCTCCGCTCTCAGTGACGCTAAGACAGGTGGGAGACAGGTGGGGCGGTGACAGCAAGGCTCCCTGAGGTGACGGCAGATGTGAGGAGGCCTCCGCTCCCCTGTCCAGCAGGGCTTTCTTCCTGTCCGGAGCCTCTTTCCAGTCATGGAGCTGCCGTGGTCCTGGCATTCTCTGGGCACATCCTCTGGAGTATTGACTTAAGGCTTCAGCTAAACATTTGTGCACAGGACGTAGTTACCTATTCCCCTAATACAAGGAATGGGGCACTGAAAACCCTTCGTGAGGCTTCTGCACAGGCCGAATCACAGCAGAGATGACTGCCAGTGCCCGAGGACCTGGTCTTCCAGGAAGCTGTATGTGCTATGCATCATCCAAGCAGGGCGAAAATGGGATGGGAAGTTTTAATTATCCTGACAGCCAGGTTTTCAAAGGCAGAGACGTTTGAGGCTCTCTGACGAGAGCATCTGATGAGCTGAAGTCATCAAGGAGAACAAGCAGGGCAGACGTTTCTCAGTCCTGACGTGTGTCATTTCCGCCTGTTTGCGGCACATGCAGGATACGAGCCAGTGGAGCCTGGGCCTTCGTCAGCACTGTGGGATATTCAGAAGGCCGGATCTTTTCTCCAGCAGTCATAGGCCGGACTCCCAGGACTCAGACCCCGAAACGGGAGAGCCAAAGGCATACAGGCCGTCTCCTGCCAGCACTTGGGGACAGGGTGGGCCACAGAGCAGACGCCCCCACCCAGGAGCGCCCTGCAGCTAAGGACCCTTCAGCATCTCCCCCACGACCCTTCAGTATCATGCCTCCCCATGCGGGCCTGAGGAACCTGCACGAATCAGCATCTGGCAGCTAGTCCAGATGGGGCCACCCCATGGAGAGGGCGCATGGGGGACACAGTCCTGAGTCCTCGGCAGCCACAGCCCTGAAGCCATGGTGCCTGCAGGGTCTGTGCCTGGGATGCATCTGATACGGGCATGACTCTGGCAGCCGTCAGCCACCAAGCGCTTTTCCCACTGTTAAAACAGACTTCTCATGGCAGCAACGAGAATATCCACTGTGGCCCTGGGTCCAGTCACCGACAACTCCCCCCGGTCACCCCGGACTTGGACCTCAAGTCCTGCTGGCCTCGCAGCAGTGAATTCTGATTGGTTATATTTCTCTGCAAATTGTTTTTGGTCAAATTAATGGAGAATGAAAGTACAAAACTTTATCTTCTTCTTTAATGTGATATTTTATGTACAGAATTATGTTATAATAAAAAATTCTCTGTGCTCTATAAAACAACTGATTTAAAGCTTGGAAAGAACTATCTTGGTTTCCTGGCTAACACCAGCTGCAGTAAAACATTTACATGCATAAGACACACATCCGAAGCATCCAGTTCTGCAAAATCCTCCTTTAATAGCCATGTGCCATGTTTTGGGAAGACGGAAGAGTGGGGACACAGAGAGTGCACAGCCACGTTTTCTCCAGGTCTTCACTGTCCTCCAGCGTTTTTGAATTAGCAGTTTCCACTAAGAAAGTGTTTGCTTTCTCTGAACTTTTATCACTGTCTATATTTAAATTTGTGAATTTATACCGATCCTATGTTATTATTTCAAAGACTTTTGATTAGTACCTGGTGTTGAATCACAAGATACTGTCTTGAGAGGTCAACAGTCTTAAAATAGCCCATTGAGGTGGACACATACATGGGCCAAATGTCATGAATTCAAGAGAACATAAAATGATGCCAGACCCGTAAAGATTTCCTAAGTAAGCCCCAGTATAAAGGTTTACTTCCAATGGACATTTTCAGGCAAGCTTTATAAATGGAACCATGTGAATTCCTGGTAAGATCAGTCTACATGTTCCGAAGTCCAACATGGAAATAAAGTAAAATAACAAGTGGGAGGAATAGAGCTTCCTTATGGAGAATTTCCAATTAGAATTTGGAAATTCTTCCTTACTGGAATTTCCAATTAAATGTAAAATAAATGAGGAAATAGAAAACCACACTAGTAACTGTGGTGGCAATCTACCCTGAAATGCCAAAATCAGTGAGCAGAAGTTTAAAAGTATTAGAATATTTAAATAATTTCAAAGTATCTCTAGTTCCCCGAGCTATTTACTACCTACGGAGGGTGAGGCAGGACATTGTAACCCTAGGAGACCTCACCAAGCAATCACAGCCATCTTCACCGGGGCAAGGCACGTCTAGGTCACGTGCCTCCGGATGCGACGTGCTGGAAATCATTCGTCACTGCTTTTATGACATCCGTACCCAAAATGCATCATGTTGATCAGGAGAAAACATCAAGCAAGCACACATCGAGGAATATTTTACAAAGTGACTGGCTAGCATCTTTCCAAATGTGAAGGTCATGCACAAGAAGAAAACCTGAGGCACTGTCACAGTTCCCACTGCGGGAACAGCGGAGACGTGGGGGAGAGGCCATGGTGTGGAGACAGCAGGGGTGTGAGGTGAGGCCACAGCATGGAGATGGTAGAGGCATGAGGAGAGACCACGGTGCAGAGACAGTGGAGGTATGAGGAGAGGCCAAGGCATGGAGAGGGTGAAGGGGTGAGGAGAGGCCACGGTGTGGAGAGGATGGAGGGGTGAGGGAGAGGCCACAGCATGGAGAGGGTGAAGGGGTGAGGAGAGGCCACGGCGTGGAGAGGGTGGAGGGGTGAGGAGAGGCCACAGCGTGGAGAGGATGGAGGGGTGAGGAGAGGCCACGGCGTGGAGAGGGTGGAGGGGTGAGGAGAGGCCACGGCATGGAGAGGGTGGAGGGGTGAGGAGATGCCACGGTGTGGAGAGGGTGGAGAGGTGAGGAGAGGCCACGCTGTGGAGATGGTGGAGGGGTGAGGAGAGGCCACGGCGTGAAGAAGACGGAGGCGTGGGGGAGCAGAGTGTGACGGGAGGCGGCAGAGTGGATCTTGAAACAGAGAAAGGACCTCACTGGGAAATGGGTGAAATCTGAGTGAAGCCTGCCACTTAGTCAAGAGCAGGATGCCAGTGTTAATTTCTTAGTTCCACCGTCATTCTGTGGCCCTGCAAGATGCTGACACCAGACAGGCTGGGGAAGGGCACGTGGGAACTGTCTGTACGATGTTTGCAACCTTTGTGTAAATCTAATACTATTTCAAACGTTTTTAGAAACTGTCCAAAAACTTCCTGCTGTAGATTTGCTGATTTCTCTAGAGTCTGTCCAACGCCACCCCAGGAACCATTGTCACAGGCCTTTATCCTGGAAGGAAAACAGGTTAATACCTGATTTGAAGAGAGACACAGAGAGAAAGCCTGCAGAGGAGAGCCCAAATCGTCTCCCATGCCTGATCTATGATCAAATTCCCACCACAATTTCAGCTGAAGCGTCGGGCCTCTGGTCTTTACTCAAACAGCAGACTGCCTCCGATGCCAACATTGAAAAATGGCTGCCCGTCTCGATGGCAGGGTGCTGACTGTGTGGACCAGTAAATGAGTGAGCAGGAGGAAATACTGATGGAAACGCGAGGGTCAGGGAGACTTGGGACCACGGCTGTTCACAGGGGCTTCCTCACTTCCCCACATTTTCCTTGTGGGACGTGGCCCCCATCACACTCACTGCATATTCCACAAGTATTGAACAAAAGTCCTGTCATTTAAAAAGAAAGGGAGAAAAGCTGGTCACAGCCAGAGCAGCACGCCATCACTTGAACGCAGGAGCATGGGGTGCTGAGGGTGCCTTTTATACTACTGAGAAGGGCCAAGACACAGTCCTTTCTGAAACTGGGCTAGAGGCAAAAGAAGAACCAATGCCTGGAGCTGAAGACGCAGAAACTCATGAGCCCATAAAGGCAGGCAGACTCAGAGGCAGGAGGGACACGCGTCATCACTGAGGCTCTCACGGCTCCCAGGACCTCCGCAAGCATGTTCCCCACCAGCGCTGCCAGATGTGGTTTCCCGTGCAACTGACCACAGGAGGAGAGCTGGCCCTGCCCTACTGTGGGCACAGGGACCACGGGGCATCCTTCCAGCTGGTGCCACCTACAGGACTCCTTCCAGGCAGAGCTGCTCGGTGTGTTAAATGCTTGCCTGGGAGCCGGCCACATTTCCAACACCAGGCACAGTGACTCTGAGATCAATACTCACAAATGCCATTTCCAAAAGAATTCACATTCCCCCCAGGAAAGAGGCCACAGAAATCATGACGACTGTGTGTCCACGCCGCCCACACCACACTCACAGCTGTGGGATGAGCATCAGGGCAGCATCACCACCATAACCACTGTGTGTCCACACCACCTACGGCACACTCACAGCCGTGGGATGAGCATCAGGTGGCGTTGCCACCATAACCACTGTGTGACCACACTGCCCACACCACACTCACAGCCGTGGGATGAGCGTCAGGTGGCATTGCCACCATAACCACTGTGTGACCACACTGCCCACACCACACTCACAGCTGTGGGATGAGCGTCAGGTGGCATTGCCACCATAACTGCTGTGTGACCACACTGCCCACGGCACACTCACAGCCACGGGATGAGCGTCAGGGCAGCATCACCACCATAACCACTGTGTGACCACACTGCCCACGGCACACTCACAGCCGCGGGATGAGCGTCAGGGTGGCATTGCCACCATAACCACTGTGTGTCCACACCACCCACAGCACACTCATAGACATAGACGTGGGATGAGTGTCAGGGTGGCATCGCCACCTGACACAGGTAGGAGGAGATGAAACATTTATGGTGTGAATTAAAACAAAAAGGAAAATGATATTTTTTTGAGAGAGGGTCTGGATCTGTTGCTCAGATCCAGTGGAGTGCAGCGGCTGGAGGACTGTGCTGTGATCTTGGCTCACTACAGCCTCCACCTCCTGGGCTCAAGTCATCCTCGTGCCTCAGCCTCCCCAAGTAGCTGGGACCACAGGTATGCGTCATCACGACCGGAAACGTTTACGTTTTTTGTAGAGACAGGTTTCACTTGTGTTGCCCAAGGTGATCTCACACTGCTGAGGTCCAGCCGTCTTCCACCTCAGCCTCCCGAAGCACTGCAGTTACAGGTGTGAGCCGCTGCACCTGGCCTGGAAATGAGACTGTTTCAAAGTAAAACACCTATGAGTCCATCACTAAAGCGAAAACCATTTCCATGGAGGCCTGTGTTTAAAATCCATTTCCAAGGATTTTAAAGGGATGCTGCTGCTCTGCAGGTGTCTAACGTCCTAGCACGGCCAAGAGAGAGAAGCTTGAAATATTCATATGAATAGAACGTGAAGCTTAACTGATGGTGCCTGCTTCAGTTATGTGCATTGTCACATTGCACTAACCTGAAAGCCTCCCTCAGTATTTTACAGGCCACCAATTCCCGCCTGGGCTACGCAGGGCCTCCGGCTCTTTTACGAACACTGTCATTTATTATGTGGTAGACGCACAATTGTAAATTATACGGAAGGCTAAGAAAACCCACGCTTACATTTTACACTGGGATTTATTCCTGTAGTGTATTCGTTATGTGAAGATAAGACTAGATTTGTTGAAATTTTTTCAGAAAATCTTTTTCTCCTCTCCAAAAGACTTTCATAATTATCAGGGAGCAAAGCATAAAAGCACGGCTCTGTCAGTTCTGTGACGCCACAGGGAGGCACCAGGGATTTTTTTTTAATTTTGCCATTACCCTTGCCATCGTTTCAAGACTCCATCGTGGCCCTGTCCTTTTCGAAGCAGAGAGGGAAGCTCCTGAAGGAGAGCCTGGCAAGCCCGCGAGTCCCCAGGCCGGTGCCGCTGCTGTAAGAGGCAGGAGGGCCCCGCGTTCTGCACACACACACAACTCCAGTTAGCGTTAATGACAGTCACCGTGCACACTCAAAACACAGGCCCCGTCATGCTTAAGTTAATGTGGGGAAAATCATAGGAAAGGAAATATCAGTGCTTCTTAAAATGAAGTAAACATGCTGTGAGATTCCATCGGCCGTGGGAGTATTATGAATGCAGCAAACGTCCACATCCTCCAGGCCCCGCAGCCTCCGTTTATTGAGCACCCGCTGAGTGGCCGGCCCCTGGCTCACCTGGTGCTGTGTTGTCACCCACAGCTGCAGTGGGGAGGAGGAGGCACGGGGGCAGCTGGTCAGCACCTGGCTCTGAGCCCCATGGGGGCCTGAGCCACCCCGCGGCCGCACTCTCTCCTACCCCACACCACCTCCCCGCCAGGCGCTGGGCTCTTGAGGGGCTGCTGGAGGTGAAATGCTGTCCTCACCACCCCAGGATGAAGGGGCTCAGCTGAAACCCAAACCGGAGCTACCTTCTTCCCCACCAAAGCCAGCGCAGTGCCAACAGGACCTCTCAGCTCCTCTCAGCTCCTCTCAGCACGGGCTCCGCCCCTGCTGCAAACCGGGGCCTGGGATCCCTCCACTTCACCAGCACCACATGTGGTCCCAGCTTCCATGGGCCTCATTACCCTGGGATAGAGCAGCGGTCTCTAGACTGACCCCATCCCCCACGGCCACCCCGTCAATCCGTACTTCAGCCAAAGGCGCCCCCAAACCCATGACTCAGCTCATCCTAGCAACATAAGCCTCAGTGCTTCCACTACACACACGTGCGCACACACACATGCACTCCCTTGCAAATCCCAGTGACTTCTCACCGTGCACTCACAAGTGTCAGTGACTTCACACTGCGCACACACACCCGTATACACACACGCACTTGCCCACAACAAATCTCAGTGACTTCTCACCACGCACACACCCACACTCACAAACCTCAGTGACTTTCCACTGCACACACACATGCACACACACATATGTACATCACACATACGTACATCACACATACGTACACGCACACACATGCACATAAATCTCAGTGACTTCTCACCACACACACACATGCACACACACATACGTACACGCACACATAGGTACATGCACACACTCGCTCACAAATCTCAGTGACTTCCCAAGTTCCTGCATAGCCACTTTCTGCACAGCCAAGCCCCTGCCTGCCCTAGGAGAGAACCCTCCTTCTCCCCGTGTCCATCCACAGCTCAGGGAGCCATGCCCTGGCCTCCTTTGCATTTAATGGGATTTAATGGGGCCAGCTGGGCGGCTCCAGTGTGCAGACTGCAAGGAAGCAGTGCTCCCAGGGTGAGTCCCACTGTGGCATTCAGGCAGCCATGGGCTCCTGAAGACAGAGGTTCCACCTGGCCACAGAGTTGCCCACAAAGGCCAGCTGCCTTGGACCGTCGCAGACTCACAGTGGACTTTGGAAAGGAAGAAGGAGCCCCTGGAGGTGTCCACCTGCTGGCATCCCAACTAAGCCGCTGTCTCTGCACGTCCCAGGACGTCTGTCTCCACTTTGTGCCTGAGACTCAGGGACCTGCTGTCGCCTCCCCTAACTCCCATCTCCTCTCCCCGGCTGTGCCCGCCTCCACTCTCCTCCTCGAATTCACCCACTCGTAGGATTTCAGCTCCACAACGTCTCCCCTAACCAGCCAGGGGTAGCAGCCCTCCCAGCCTGTCCCCCCTCCAAAGGGTCCACACTCACCCACCCTTCCTTCCAGGGAACTCATGCCAGAAACCCCATGCAGACCCGTGAGGTTGCTCCAAGGAAGTCCAAAGGATGGATCCACCTGGCGTGAAACTCAAAAGCAGCCCGAGACCAAGATAGGAACAGGAAAGTTCGAGACGCAGCCCGTGGGAACGCAGCTGGTGGGGGAAGGAGACGACAGCCAGGCGTCCTGGGACCCTGGGACATCTACAGCAGCTCAGCCCCCACGTCCCGCCAAGGTGGGGGAGAGTTGTGAGCCCGGTGGGACCAGGTGGGGACCTGGTGGGACCTGGGAGGGGCCTCAGGGCCACTGTTTCCAGCGTGGCCATCCACTCCATGACTTGGAGAGGCCGCTGACTTGAAGCCGCGACCCCAGAAGGTACTCCGTGTCTCCAGCCAAGCCGCGGCCGCTGCCTGTGTTGCGGCAACCACCTGCCAGCTCTGCTGAGCAAACTGCAGTCACGATCTCGCAGACCCAGCGTGAGCTGACGCCTCACCAAGGGCCATCACAAGGGTGCCTGGGTTTCTGCAAATGTGCGGGCCAGGGCCCTGGGGCCAGGCCTCCTGACTCTCCCTGGGCCCAGCACTCATTCTGTGGCTCTTTCGACCCTTTCAAGACAGCACAGGCAGGGGTCTCCTCCTCTACACTGGCCCCGGGACTCTGCCTGTGCTGGCCTCGTGCTGATGGTGACCGGGGGCAGAGGGAGCCTCCTGGGGGCTGGTCACTGGCCTGATGATGCTCCCACACCCTCTGACTTCATGGCCGGCCACCAAAGCCAAACCGTGGGGGACAGCCAGGAGTGCCCAGCATGGGAGCCCCCTGAGAGCCAGCAGGTGCTCGGTGGGCGGGACAGCGCAGGGCTTCACGAGAGGCAGCCCAGCTAGTGTGGAAGGCACCATGTGGATGGCTCCCGGCACCGACTTAGCCCCAACCCTGTGTCACTGCCCTGGCCCCACCCTCCTTGCTTCGGCTCCCACACTGTGTTTTTTCCCAGAACCAAGAACACTTGAGATTGCTGAGCACCAACACCTGCGTAAAACAGACACATTTTCTGCAACTCCAAAATCAAATACATCCAGCGCTCAGGAAGAATAAAGTAGTTAAGTTAGAAAAAAATCTATTTTACCCATTTTTATTGACTTCCAAGAAGGACCTTGGGGGTGGGAAAAATGGAATGAGACTCACCCCCCTCTCCCTCCTTCCCTCTCTCCATTTTTCTCTTTGATTCCCCCCCTTAGTGGGAACTTGAGAGTAAATACGGGGCTATGGGCCGGGCACAGCGGCTCACACCTGTAATCCCAGCACTTTGGGAAGCTGAGGTGGGCAGATCATGTGAGGTCAGGAGTTCGAGACCAGCCTGGACAACACAGCAAAACCCCGTCCCTACCAAATATACAAAATGTAGCTGGGTGTGGCGGTGGGCACCTGTAATCCCAGCTCCTTGGGAGGCTGAGGTAGGAGAATCTCTTGAACCCAGGAGGCAGAGTTTGCAGTGAGCCGAGACTGTGCCACTGCACCCCAGCCTGGATGACAGAGCGAGACTCTGTCTCAAAAACAAAAAAATAAAACAAAACAAAACATAAAATAAATATGTGGTAGGGTCTGCAGTGTGATGACAACATCCAAGGCACTCTTGGTCCAGCGGCAGCCTCAGGAACGTTTGCCGAGGCCCTCGTGGGGCCAACACAGTGACACGCACACATTCAAGGAGGTGTCAGAGGCTTCGCACATCAGCAGAGGAGACGGAGCACTAAGGATAAAACGCACGTGTCTCCTGTGCAGAGAGAGGGGGAGCCAGGCGGCCACAGCCAGGGTCACCGCACGACAGACAGAACGCAACCATGACGAAGATCGGACACTCTCCCAGCAGCGAAGGCCGGCTGGGGGGATGCGTTTGCTTGAATGCTATTGATTATATTCCCAGGAGGCCATAAATTACAGAGGGAATTGTTCTTAAGGTACTTGCCGAGCCTGACCTGTCCTGATGATTTTCCTGACACTGTCGGGTTCAGGGGACTTTTGTTCCTTGGCTGATATTAACAGGCATCCACCTTCCATGCAGTCACCCCACCGTCCTGAGGAGTCAGATGGCGTGGGCCGCAACTCAAGGAGAGAAGAGAGTGGGTATGCTCCTTCCAGCACAAAGGAGGCCGTTCTCCTTGGGAGGTGGGCTCTCCCCGTGGGGGATCTGCAAGGTTCGCCCTCTGCACAGGAGAGTGTCAGGGTGTGACGGACCCAGGAGCCTTCTCCTCTGTCCTCTCACAGCAAATGCAGGACCGGAAGCCTCAGATGCCCCTGATGCCCATGTTTGAAGCAGCCGAGTTAAAAGCCACGCTCCCTGAGTGAGGCCACTTTCAGGCAGGTCAGCCACTGAAAAGCAGATGGCAAGGAAGAAGGGAGAGTTAGCCACCGGATCCCTCGGGCTGTTTAACAAATCGAGCTGGGGAGGAAGCATGTAGCGGAAGTGTGGCCTCAACACAAAAGCGCGGCTTTCCACACGTGCCCAGACCCTCCAGCACGTGGACCATGTCCCGGAGTGCCCCACAGGTGAACGGGAGAGTCAGTTCGCTGTATTTTAAGAGGCTTCTTAAGTTTCTTTCTGTGATCACTTAAAGTTGGGTAAATGATACAGTGCAATTTATTATTTATACAGTATCCTTCATACGGAGCATCACAAAACGTTTTGCAGCAAGAATAAGGCAGAGAAGCAGCCAGCTCTGCCAAGGAGGCGAGACCTTTCCAGCCCACAGGGTCGAAGGCAATGGGATGGCTGGAAGACACAAAGCCTGGCCCTGCCAACCACATTTCCGACAGGACACACCCAGTCCAGACTGGCTCAAAGGACACCACTACTGGAGTCCCAGGGACCCAAGAGTGGACACGCAAGCCCCTCAGCTGTCTGTGGGACACTGCCAAGAACTGCCGTCCTGCAGTTCATCCCATTAAACCAACGTGGGGCCGCCCAAACCTGGAAGCAGACCTTCCACCTCTAAGAGCACCAGTCGGCACTGTGGATCTTTGCTCTGGCTGTTGCTGTGTTGCTTATTCTCAGAGGCAGACCAGATTAATTTTACTGCACTTGAAAAATCATGCAAATATAGTTTAGAAGAAGGCATTTAATTCTTTATGGCTCTTGCACACAACACAAATAGCACCTCCAGTACTAACACTGCTAAGTGTTTTTAGTGTTATTCCACCATACAGTACATCACAATGTTAATTTCCACATTACTTTATTCCTTCTCCAGACCATATTTTACAACAGAGAAAACAAACTGCTTGTAATTACACTGCACGCCAGGACAAATTAAGTAAACACGCATTTTTAATGCTTCAGGCTGTTAGGGTGAAAACAAAGGACTTCAGTTAAGGTCAATATTAGAGTTACCCAATTGCTCAGGGAGGCAAAAGACAAACCCTTGATGGAGTGCGGGCAAAATGGAAACGGCTCTGCTCAGTGCTGTGGAGCTGGGTTCTCAAAATTAACGCACTACCAATGACGGCAGGGACGCTTTTCCTCCTGTATATGCCTTGTCTTGGAGAACAATGCTAATGCCAATCATAAAAAACAACGACAAACCAACAGAAAAATCTACCGTGTCACCAGCAAGGGTGTGAGCCAACGGGGTGTGCGCCACTGTCCTGCGCCCCGCTGTCCCGCGCCCTGCTGCCCCGCGCCCCTGCTTCAGACTCGCAGCCCAACAGACACAGAGCGCAGTCGAACCCACAGATACTAACAGTTATGTGTGTTTCTTCTTGATTCCTTGGCTATAAAATATTAGTTGACAACCGACCTTGAGGAAGTGCAGAAGCATCCAGGCAGGCTCAGTTTTTTCACTGAGTCAGTGCGGCGAAAGAACGTTGGTAAACGTCCAGGGAGACTCGCTTGGATCGGAAATGAGTATTTCTCCTTGTGTGGGTCACACGGCTGCCCCCCAACGCAGAGGGTGGAAGTGGCTTTGCAAAGATGGGGAAAGAAGAGAACTACAATGTTCAGAAGCAAAATCCTCGGTGCTGCTAGCCTCTGAAAGAAGCACGTTCGGGTGTGTGATGCCTTTTGTGCTGGGTGAGCTCACTTCCCATTTGGCCTTCGCCGAGATAGGCACTTCGTGTCTCCCTACATACAGAAATGACATTTGACCTCATCTACCTTTCAGGAACTTCCCACATATAATCAGATCTGGTCAATCCTCAGCATCCATGGATTTTTATTTGCAAATCTGCCCACTCTCTAAAATTTATCTGGAACCCCAAAATCAATACTTGTGGCGATTTTGCAGTCAGTGGCGGACATGCACGGAGCAGCAGAAAATGAGTCACCAATGCTCTCACTCCAGGCCAGGCCTCACAGGGTGACACACGCCTCCTCTCACGCTCTCACTCCCAGCTGAGGCCACGCAGGGTGACACGCACCTCCTCTCACGCTCTCACTCCCGGCTGAGGCCACGCAGGGTGACACGTACCTCCTCTCACGCTCTCACTCCCGGCTGAGGCCACGCAGGGTGACACGCACCTCCTCGCACGCTCTCACTCCCGGCTGAGGCCATGCAGGCTGTCAGTAGCGTGCATTTTGCACAGATGTGTAAAAACATACGTGTTTGTGCTATGCACACGTGTGACCTCAGTGACATGGAAGGCCTGTGGCTCAGAGCACAGATGAGTTCCTCTGCAGAGACAGAGGAGGGGAAAGTGCAGGATGAGCTGGGGCCTTGATGGGCAGCCTGAGCCTCCACCAAGGCCCCTTCCTAACAAGCCACAAAAATAAAATAAATAATTTAGAAAAAACTGGAAAAAAACTCCTGCAAAGCTTTTAGAACGGTCCTAACTGTCCTCATGATTCTCACACACACACACACACACGCACACACACAGAGCACCTGCAGGTCACTCTAATTCCTTAGATCACTTAGAAAGAGATTTCACATAAGCGCAAATGAATATTTCCCCTTTGCCTCGATTTTATTATTGTGCTTAAATTCACTGAAACACCTGAGGTAAGTGTTTCTCGGCTAACTTCCCGACACCAGGGTTTTCAGGTGTCCATGATCCCATAATTGGCAATTTAGTTTGTTTTTGGTAACCAGTGCCCAGCCCCACTGCTTCGGTCCCCAGCAGTTTCCCAGACGGATGGATAGATGGATGGATGGCCTCTTCTTAATTTGACCAACCACTTGATTCCTTGGTTTCACACAGCAAAAATGAAGGTGTCTTCTCTTCAGTAACGAGGACAAAGCTGGGCTTAACAATGATGGAGCAGCGTTCATGCTGTGCTTATTCTTTAACCGTTTAAATGAGATTCTGCCTCTTGCTTGAACAAGGACCTGCATGTTAATCCCATCTTCCACAGAGAGCCGGCTGAAAGCTATTTGGTGCAGTGAAGACTTGAACTAAAAACTAAAAATAAAAATAAATTATCCATTGTCTATCACTCAAATCTGCAAACTCCAGTGGAAAAGCTATTTGGAGAATAGAGTTTTTAGAATCATCCACCCAAAAGCGCTCACTACCGACAGGATTTGTAGTAGTCCTACTTAGCTGCAGGTTTATTCAGCTGTTCCCAGTATGAGAATGCAGGCGTGAGAGGTGGTGGACGGAAGACAAACTCCCTGCACAAAACTACGGGAGGCAGCAAGCGTGAGGCCATCGCCATCATGTCAGCAGAAACGCGCTTTTACGGATCTCACTTGGCTTCACAAACAGGAGCTGAGGCAGCTCCAGGTGCCCCTCAAGAGGACCCTACACTATGCACCTGAGATCCTGAGCCTCGCCCAGTCTCCCAGGACCAGAATATCACACAAATCACAAGGATGCATAACATACCCACTTCCTGTGACGGCGGTGGTGCCATTTATAAGATACCTTAACATTCATCAGCTTGTCAATGGACTTTCTGAAGCTCTTCTGAGATGAAATTATTTGCCTAATAACAACACAAAGGTAGAGAACATGAAGCTAAATCAGCCCAACCCAATAGCACACATGCACATGCCACACACATGCACACACGTGCACACGTACACATGCCACACACATGCACACGCATACGTGCACACACACATACAGGCCCAGGCACCACATGCATGCACATATATTCACATACACAAGCACTCACACACTTATTGACCAGAGTTGAGTCAGATACTTTCAAAAATTGTCCTGGCCAGCTGTGGTGGCTCCCACCTGCAATCCCAGCACTTTGGGAGGCCAAGGCAGGAAAATCATTTGAGCCCGGGAGTTCAAGACCGTCCTGGGCAACACAGCAAGACTCTGCCTCTACAAAAAATACGAAAACTAGGCGGGCATGGTGGCGCACACCTGTAGTCCAGCTGCTTGGGAGACTGAGGTGGGAGGGTGGCTTCTGCCCAAGAGGTCATGGCTGCAGTGAGCTATGACTCTGCCACTGCACTCCAGCCTGGATGACAGAGCAAGACCCCATCTCAAAAAAAAAAAGAAAAAATTGTCCTGAGAAATGGGACATCCATTAAGAAATGCATTATGTGTGATCTTAACTTCAGAGGGCATGGGAGAGGATCGAGGCGGCACTACCTCAAAACTGCCTGTACCACTTTTCCCGTCTCTTCTTGCCGCTGCCTAGACCCACTTCTGGAACAGCACCCTGTGCCGGGACAGCACCTCAGAGTCCTGAGCACAGTGCACGTTACAGGAAGCCTGAGAACCTGCAGCCGTCCCCCACCAGGAGCCCCCAGCCCCCAGCAGCTTGGTGACCGTGATCCAGTCCCTGGCAGGGTCTGGACGGAGTCGTGCCTCACTGACAGTTTCAGCCGTCTGGTGTTTGTGTCACATGCTGGCTCTCAGGTAAAGGGAAAGAGCCTAACCGTGGGTATCTGGGGGCTTAAGCCAGCTCTAAGCTTTGCTTATGAAGCGTTATCCTGACGTGCACACAAATCCTTTAACGTGAGAATTGTTTCAGAATTATTTTAATAAAAACAGTGGTCCTTGACCTTTGTGGCACCCGGGACCAGTGTCATGGTGACTGGTTTCCATGGACAGAGGGTGGTGGGGGGGTAGTTTCAGGACGACTCAAGTGCATTCCATGTATTGTGCACTTTATTTCTATTATTATTGTTACGTTGTGATACATAGCGAAATAATTATACAACTCACCATCACATAGAATCGGCGGGGAGGCCTGAGCTTGTGTTCCCGCCACTAGACCTTCCCATCTGGGGGTGATGGGAGGCAGTCCAGATCATCAGGCATTAGATTCTCATGAGGAGCCAGATCCTCGAATGCGCGGTTCTCCAAAGGGTTGGTGCTCTGTGAGAATCTAATGCCGCGCTGATCTACGGGAGGCGGGTCTCAGGTGGTCACATGAGCGGTGGGTGGCGGCCAAAAACACAGAGGCAGCTCTGCTCACTTACCCGCTGCTCACCTCCTGCTGTGCCACCCAGTTCCTAAACGGGCCATGGCCCAGGGGCTCGGGGGACACCTGAATAAAACAATTTGCCAAAGATTTGTATTCAAGGAAACCTACCAAAGCCTACTATGACCCTAACCCTTACAGCTGGATGCAACCCTTGGGGGTCACCTGGCCCAAGTGCCTCACCTTACAGAGGCCATGCCAGCAGATGCACCTGAGCCCTGCCTCCCCTTCCCGCTCTGAGTCTCTTCTGAAAAGGATAAGATCAGAGTTCCCCGGGCACACAGCGGCACTTGGCTCAGAAGCAGTTCACGCAGCAGGGTGGGACTCCAGGCTGAAAGCAGTGTGGCTCCTCTCATCAGAGCCCACCACCTGCAGAAAGAGAAGGGTCACAGACACAACACCTGTGTGCCTCTCACCAACCCCTGCAAACAAGCAGAAATCTGATTGTCGCAACGGAAGTTTTAAACAAGGTCATTTTACAGGAGTGTTTACTCGTGTGTTTCAGTGAGCTGCTCAGAATATTGGGCAAATCTCAGGAGGAAGAGAGGAATCTGTCTGCCCAGAGCCCACCGAGCAGAGGGAGCCAGGTCCTGGGTTTAGAGCAGGGTGGGTGTGGGCTCCTGGTGCCAGTGGGCACAGTCCACTCCCTCCGGCTCCCCTCCCCATCCTCCCCACGTGCACGGTGCCTGCACAGCAGCCAAGTCCGGCACTCTCGCTTCGGTCCCAAAACCCACCAGCACGTGCCACTCAGGACCCGCACAGAATCTCTCCCTCTCTGGGTCCCCCACGCCCCAGGAAGGGGTCACTCCTTCCTTTTGCTCCACCAAACCAAATATCTTTATTATCACGCGTGCTGCACTTCACCCCCACCTTCTGCTTCTCCCTCTCTTTTAGACATCACCCCTTGAGAACAGGACTGGGTCTGATTTCTTCCTGTGTTTCCAAGGGCAGGGTGTGCCTTACACATAGTGGGCACTCAGCAAATGCTTATGGAAGGCATCAGGGCATGGATTAACCGGGCAGTTTGGTTGATCCGTGGGGGGCAAATAGCCAGCTGGCTGGAAAACAAGGAGGCCTGGTTATGACCCAGGTCAGTCACTGATTCAACCGCGTTACATTTCTGTGTGGAACACTAGTGCGCTAGATATTTAAACGATTAAGGTCAGGATAATATTTAAAAAGAAAAAGAAAGTGAAAAAGGAAGGAAGGAAGGAAGGGAGGGAGGGAGGGTAAGAAACCAGTCTGCATTGTTCAAAACCTTAAAATCTAACAGCAATAAGTAATTACCTTACAAAATATGTGTATCATGAACTTAAGCTATTTACCACATACCTCCCTCTGAAATATGCCTCAGACGAGTTGCCTAGAAAGCCTGGGTCAGAAAGCGGATAAAGACGGCGTAACAGTGTGGTAGCAAAAGGGTTCTACTCTCCGAAACAGTGTTTATCTCTAAGTTCTTAAAATAGATAAATAAATAAAAAGCCTAAGCTTCCTGAGTAAATAGGGAGTAAAAGTGACGCTTGCTTAAACTCAACCCCAGGAGCAGGTCACATGCCCCGGGCACCACACAAGCACTGGGCCCTGACGCGACCTGAAGGGCAGGTGTCCGGCCGTGGGAGGGCCCTGCAGGGACTGTGACCGTGGGTCCATCGCAGAGGGCGTCCCTCTCCTGGGCTGTGAGTGACATGGACTGAGTAGTGTGTCCATCGCAGAGGGCGTCCCTCTCCTGGGCTGTGAGTGACATGGACTGAGTAGTGTGTCCATCACAGAGGGCGTCCCTCTCCTGAGCTGTGAGTGACATGGACTGTGACTGTGTGTCCATCGCAGAGGGCGTCCCTCTCCTGGGCTGTGAGTGACATGGACTGAGTAGTGTGTCCATCGCAGAGGGCGTCCCTCTCCTGGGCTGTGAGTGACATGGACTGAGTAGTGTGTCCATCGCAGAGGGCGTCCCTCTCCTGGGCTGTGAGTGACATGGACTGTGACTGTGTGTCCATCACAGAGGGCGTCCCTCTCCTGGGCTGTGAGTGACATGGACTGTGACCGTGTGTCCATCGCAGAGGGCGTCCCTCTCCTGGGCTGTGAGTGACATGGACTGAGTAGTGTGTCCATCGCAGAGGGCGTCCCTCTCCTGGGCTGTGAGTGACATGGACTGTGACTGTGTGTCCATCACAGAGGGCGTCCCTCTCCTGGGCTGTGAGTGACATGGACTGTGACCGTGTGTCCATCGCAGAGGGCGTCCCTCTCCTGGGCTGTGAGTGACATGGACTGTGACCGTGTGTCCATCGCAGAGGGCGTCCCTCTCCTGGGCTGTGAGTGACATGGACTGTGACTGTGTGTCCATCGCAGAGGGCGTCCCTCTCCTGGGCTGTGAGTGACATGGACTGTGACTGTGTGTCCATCGCAGAGGGCGTCCCTCTCCTGGGCTGTGAGTGACATGGACTGTGACTGTGTGTCCATCGCAGAGGGCGTCCCTCTCCTGGGCTGTGAGTGACATGGACTGAGTAGTGTGTCCATCGCAGAGGGCGTCCCTCTCCTGGGCTGTGAGTGACATGGACTGTGACTGTGTGTCCATCACAGAGGGCGTCCCTCTCCTGGGCTGTGAGTGACATGGACTGTGACTGTGTGTCCATCACAGAGGGCGTCCCTCTCCTGGGCTGTGAGTGACATGGACTGTGACTGTGTGTCCATCACAGAGGGCGTCCCTCTCCTGGGCTGTGAGTGACATGGACTGTGACTGTGGGTCCATCACAGAGGGCGTCCCTCTCCTGGGCTGTGAGTGACATGGACTGTGACTGTAGGTCCATCACAGAGGGCGTCCCTCTCCTGGGCTGTGAGTGACATGGACTGTGACTGTGTGTCCATCGCAGAGGGCGTCCCTCTCCTGGGCTGTAAGTGAGATGGACTGAGCAACACCCTAGGTGCAGGAATTAATGCAGTTTTCCAATTTGTTTGTCTCAAATACAGTGGGGTGAGTGCCTGAAACACAAGGCGCCTGGGACCTACCACGACTGAGAAATGCCGCTGGCGCCTTATGTTTACACCACCCGTGCCCTGAACAAGGCCCTTTACCCAGCGCTGGCTGGGGCTGTGCCCAAGCGATCTGTCCGCCCCCTTGAGCTGCGGCCCACACAACTGGCACAGCACCTGCCTCCTGCGTCTGGGGTCTCGGGGGAGCACAGTGAGGAGTCCGGTGCAGGCCTGGACGTGACTGGCGCTCAGGCAGCGTCAGGGCTGCTGAAGCTGGGGCCGTCTTATTATTGTTATTATTATTACTTTTACCAGGCTCACAGCAAGGCCAAGCACAGGACGGGAAACGCAATGTGACCAAGAGCGAGCCTTTCCGCCGACCCATGGCCCGGCACGGCCGTGGCTCTGCACCCAATTTCCTTCCACCTGGCGCTGGCTTCTCCTGGAAGCGTGCCCTGGCGCTGCCCTGTTCTCTCCCACACGCGCAGGTCTCTGCGACTCCACTGGCCTCACGCAGTTTCTCTACTCCGAGGCCTGGCTCCTGTGGCCTGCAAGGCAGAGAAATACCAACTCTGATGCCACAATCTGGAAATCACCCTCATCTCATCTGCATTCGGAAGCTAATGACATTTCAAAGCCAAAGGTGTGGCGTGGCTGGAGTTTTAGCAGCCGGATACAGCTGCAGAAAAACAGCCCTCGCAGACTGAACTCAGCAAGTGCCTGGAGACGCGGCTTTTCTCTGGTTTGTCCAGCCTGCTGTCGGCTTCTGTCGCACGCCGTGTTTCCATTACTGGGTTCCACATGACAGTCAGATATTTTACCATGATGGGTCAGCCTCTCCTTGCAAGGAAGAAGTGTTAAATTTGGAAATCCAGAGCTGTTTGGTCTGCGGATGACATCCGTGACATAAAATAGAATATTTACAGCCTAGTACTTCACAGCAGTGCCAACTTTCAGAATGGAAAAGTTCTGTTTAAAAAAAATTCCGAGATCCAGAGGCCTTGAGAAAGCCGAGCTCACCTCCCATTGATCCTGCTTGTGCTCAGCCACTTCTTGTCCCCATGCCCCCACAGACCAATGACTGCAGCAGAGCCGAGAGGAGCCTGCCTTCCGCAGGAGCAGCTGTTCCCTTAAATCCCGGATGGTGCAGTCCCAGATTCACAGAGGTCATCCATTGGAAGAGGAGTCCCCCTCTAGTTCTCACCGTGGCCATCACTGCCCAGGACCTCTAGGAGACAAAGAATTCCATTTCTTAAAATCTAGTTAACATATCAAAGAGCAGTGAATGTGCAGATTGCTGTCATAAGGATTCCTTTATTGCTTTTCCTTTCACCAGGCCCCAGCCCCCCATCCACTCCAACAAAGTGACTCCTTGGAAAGAAGAGCCGCTTTTACGTTCTTCAGATGTTTACCTTCAGTAAAAGACACTTCAAAGGGCGCTCAGGACTCTCCCCTTGCCCGGCAAACACTTAAACTCCATTGCTGGACTGACGGTGCCTCTCTGCAGATTTAATTCACGTAGGCAGCAGCCCCGTCTTTGCAGGCAACTGTTTTCCTAATGGGCCCTCGGCTCACGGGTGGCCTGGCCGGGCCTAGAAGAGGCTTCAGTGAGAATGCGGGGCCACCTCGTTAGCCCTTCCCCCGCACCCCGCAGCCTGTCACCCCTTCCCCCACAGCCAGAGGCCTGGCCCCTCAGAGAGTCACTTAGTGTTTTTCCGCCTAAGCCCTGCTCAGTCCCGACTTCATCTTTCTGTAGAAGATGATTCCCATAAAGATTACTCTGTTCTTCTTTTAATATCAAGTTGCCCAAATGGGTTTGATGAACATTGTTTGGGAGGTAACATCCCAGTTACCTCCCAAACGCAGCAGGAACTGGAGGGCCCAGAGTTGCCAGCTCCCAGGACAACAGGCCGCTCCCTCCTCAGGCCCAGCCAGCAGCAACGTCCAGCCTGTCTGTGCTTCCGGCTGCTAGAGAGGGCTTGGAAAGGAGTGGCTCCCAGGGAGGTTTTATGTGGGCGCCTGTGGCATCCTCGCTCAGGCCCACCACAAAATAACAATAACACTGCCCCTGACCCTCAGACGCCCTGCCCTCCAGGATACTCACTTAACCTTCAACATCGTTATACATTTGCCCTCTTTTTTATAGATAAAGAAACCCAAGCTCAGAGGATCACTTGGCAGCGGGTATTGCACCCTGTTTCTGACCTTGAGAGGATGTGCTCTTCCATGTAACTCTTGCCTTTCTCAATAGAGAGAATTTCGAGCGCGGCTGCCTCCCGTCGGTCTATCGCCTGGAAATGTAACTTTTCAACGCTAAGTCTGGTAAGTCTCGCAGGCAAGTTTTACTTCGTACTGTGTTCTGTCTAAAAAGGACAGAGATCCCCACACTGCTTGGAAACAGAGTTGCACATGGCCGCTGCATATGTGAATAAGAAGTTTGAATGGAATCTCGCACTGTAAAGGTTCTGGTAGTTTCCCGGACTGACAGTTAACACCCAGCACAGCTCTGTCGGTGGGATATTGCGGGGAAAGATGGTTTTCTGCTTTGTGACAACTGCCTAGTGCTTCAGAACATGTTTCTGTTCTAGCTAAAGAAAGAGGAAGGAAGAGGCTGAAAGCCCCATTAATCTAGAAGGTTCTGCCGATGGGAGGATGAGAACAGAGAGGGGAAGGGACCAGGGCAGGTGCCCCGGGAGCCCTCCCAGGCAGCCCCGCCCTCTTATGCTCAGACACTCATGGGCAGCAGGAAAGATTAATTCTGTAAAAGTAATGCTTGAGTCCCTTTCTAAACACAAGTTCCAAGTGGCTTCAAAACTGAACGACAAGTGAGGAAGAACTGACGCTGGATCTCCTGAGGGGACCAGAAGGAATTTGACAGTTTTCCTCAGACAGTGATAGAGAGATCTGGCTGCGAAAATTTCCCCCAGTCGCTGACCCGGCCCCCCCCGACCTCAGAATTCAGGAAGAACCCAAACTCCTTTCAGAGGCCAATTCACGTCCAAGATGAAATTCCCAAGCTTTCATTCAAAGGTTTTTTCAATCATTTTAAGTATCTGGAGATGTGTATGTGAAGCAGATTCAGACACAGACACGACTCCCAGCCCACATTTTCTTCAAACCCACATTCCGCCTTTAAAAGGCCAAAGACTCAGCTCCTCATCCCCATCACGGCCATGGGCAGTGCAGAGGACACACCTTGAGAACAACACAGCCTCAGCTCCTCATCCCCGTCACGGCCATGGGCAGCTCAGAGAACACACCTTGAGAACAGCACAGCCTCAGCTCCTCATCCCCGTCACGGCCATGGGCAGCTGCAGTGGACACACCTTGGGAACAGGACAGCAGCAGGCAGTGACCCCCTCACCTCAGCCCTGTTCTTTCCAGGTATCCTCAAACCCGCCCCCACACAGCAGGTACAGCTGTTCTGACTTTACACAGGGGAAACTGAGGCATGTACCCAGCCAGTGACTTTCCCAGGGGTCGGATGTCTAGTGGCAGAGCCAGAGTTGGAACCCAGAAGGCTGCTGTCAAAATAGGTTCAATAAACTAATCTGCTCATAAAGGAATAACTGCCCTACTTCTGTCTCCAAAATCTCCCCTTTACAAGGTAAGGGATGGAGAGGTCCCAGGCCTCCAGCGTCTGCAGGGACAGGGGACGCTCCCTGTGAGAAGGAGCTAGCTGTCTGTCCTGTCCTTCCAGAGCCCACACTGTTGCCCATTTTTCTCAGGAAGGAAGCCGCAGGGTGTGGTCCTATTGCCCACAAGACTGACAGTCTCCCGGGTTCTCGGTTTTCTTCCGTGCGTCCCTGTCTCTCTCACTGGATGCTGCCTTTGTGCCTTGACCTCACATTTTCTACCCCTGATCTCAGACCACGTCTGTCCCCACACCGACTGCGTCCCTGAAAGACCCCTGGTCTGCGGGTGCTCCGGGCTCCCTGCGGCTGGTCTCACACATTGACCGAGGCGCATTCACTCGGCACCTACTGTCTGCAGGAGCTGAGCCTCCCCCAGGCGCTGGGTGTTCCTCTCACACCCCCGCTGTGCCTGACCATTCTCCATCTGTTGTGCTGAGCGTTGTCCTGTTGGTGACGTGGACACAGAAACCAGGGCTTGCTTCTCTGGGCCTACATGTGGGGCATTAACGCGATTTTTTAAATGAGTTCTGCCAACTAAGGATACATTGAGTTTGACTCATATAGTCCTAACAGACACAGGTTTGGCTTTCATATGCAGGAATAAAATTAAAGTTCTGTAACAGTAACAATTTTTAGAGTTATTGTAACAATTAACTACGTAGTTACTCCTATTATCACTCAATAAATTGAAGTTGTTTTTCTTTAGGGAGAAAGCTTTTAGGGGAAAAGCCTACGCTGGATTCAGTCGTACAAATGCCCCATAACTAGACGTCAAGACCACAGAATAAACCAAATCCTGAAGCTGGATCACAAGAGAAAAATTAAAACTGCTAAGCTCCGTAGAGGTTTATACAAACACTGTCGTACACAGAAATATGTGTGTGTATGTACTCCATACGTAATATATTTTGCAACCTTAAAATATAAGCACGAGATTAATAAATAAACTGTAACTTACCATGATTTAAGTGTATTGAAGGAGCTGGAGTTTTCTGTGGTCTGAAGGCCACTAGCAGAAGGTGGCGTGTCCACACCGCTATGATCTGCGTCGCACGTTTCCACGTATGTGTGAGGCCAGCACAAGCTGCAGTGCAGTCACTGAATGACAAAGTATCTGTCAAAAAGGTCAGATTTCCACTGAAACCCAAACGTAATTAAAGAAGAACGCCTTTCGTGCCTTCGTGAAATGCCGGTGCTCTGTGCACTCCGAGGAGAGACGCCAGCCCTGGGCTCGGTGGGAGCTGGGGCCGCCCATTCCCAGAGCCACAGAGGCTGTGAGGTCTCGATTCTACAGCTGAAGGAAGGAATTCCTCCACTAATGTGGTCGGGCCACTCTGACAGTTTGTGTCCTTCAGGTCAAAAGTCAAATGGAATAGGGCTGAGGTGATTTACGGCCAAAATGTGAAGGTGTCTGGACTTTCTGAGGGGTCTGGTGGGACCCCCGTCATCTGAAACAGTCCACCCTGGAGCAAGCAGAGGGGGTGTCTACACCAGCACAGGCTGGGCCACCACCTATGTCCCCTCCCCTCCACAGTCCCCAGGACTTGCCTGCATTTCCAAACCCTCTCCTAAGAAGCTGCCCACCAATGCCCCACTCCGGCCAAAATGACCCCCACCCAGAGATGAAAGGCAGCTTGAGGGGCTCAGACCGACGTTCTCAGAGGAGGCTGCTGGCTCCAGATCCACCTCCTGAAACCCAAGCAGAGTGTTGTCTAGAAAATACGGGGTTAGGTGAGATGAGCCCTCAGGCCTCTCCCACCCATGAAGACCTAAGCCAGGGCCTCCTGCCAAAAGCAGCCTGACTCCCTGTGGAAAGGAGTGGACAGTCAGGCCCCCAGAGGCTGGTGGCCTAGTGCAGGACACCGGGACCCCAAGGATGGAGACCAGCCAGGGAGATGCAGGCCAGCAGGAGCTGCCACGGGGGCCCTGGGGGTCCTGGTCACCCAGTCCTTTAAGAAAAGGGCGGGAGCTGCAGGAACACCTCCGATGTGCTGCCCTGGACAGAATTTATCTCCATCGTCCTCCACAAAGACAAGGCCCTGGGGGGGCCCAGGTCCAGTACAGGGAGACACAGAAGCTGACGAGCCTGAGAGGCTGGCGGTCACTTCAGCAGCCCAGCCGGCTGGGGAGGAGGCGTACCCTCTGCAGGAAGTGCAGGTGTTTGTACAGCGAGGGGAGGGACACCCTAACAAACAAAGCGCCTGAGTCATAAATTTCTCGAGAATTCAGTGGGATGTTTTAAAGGAGACTCACAAAATGCCGAGCTCAAGGAAGATGCCCAATAAATGGAGAAATGGGGGAAGAGATTCCTTCGCTACAATTACCGTTGGCTGATTCCATTCCAGAAACCCAGCAAGCAAAGCCCATTCAGGCCACGGCACAGCAGCCTCTGGATTGGGTTCCCTTCCAGCTCTGGGAGGCCCAGTTACCTCCAGTCCCTAGTTCAGGGCACTGGGGCCACTAGAGGTGGGGCCTTCAGAGAGAAGCCTCTGAATATACTCACAAAGGGCAGGTGTCCCGGCACCCACAGTCATGAGCTCTGCACGAGTCCCAGCACCCACAGCCATTTGCTCTGCACATATCCCCGGCACCCACAGCCATTAGCTCCACACGCATCCCGGCACCCACAGTCATGAGCTCCACACGTGTTCTGGCACCCACCATCATGAGCTCCACACGTGTTCTGGCACCCACAGCCATTAGCTCCACACGCATCCCGGCACCCACAGTCATGAGCTCCACACGCATCCCGGCACCCACCGTCATGAGCTCTGCCACATCCCGGCACCTACAGTCATGAGGTCCCGGCACCCACAGCCATGAGCTCTGCACAGGGAAAAAGAAAATGCAACATTTTTTTTTTTTTACTGACTTATCAGTCAGAGCAGTAGTTACAATGGTCCAGATCTGAGATGTGCAATTTTTTTAACTTTTTTAAATGCCAGTTTGTTCTCATCTGCACCAGACCTGCAAAAGCCTTGTGCAGTGCAGATTCCGGTGGCCCCTGACGCTGGTTAAATCTGTTCAGCTACACACGCGTGCATGGCTTTCCCTACCCTTTTTTTGCAATATTTAACCCAATTCTGATCTGGCAGCACAATCACTCCTGCCCCATCCCACCGGCAGGCTTTGTGAGCAGACAGTCTGACATCCTCTGCCCCCCACCCCGGACATGCTTCCTGTTTCACTCCCAGCTTTCTTAATCTTCTCTTTTTCATGAAAACATGATATAGTCCTTTTTAAAAGGCATCTAGAATCTAATTCCTTCCCTTTGTGGCTTTTTCAGTAGGAATATAATAACCATCTATGACTGAAGACCTCAGGATGATCAGATACCAGGCAATCTTATGGGATTTTTTAATTTCTAAGAACGGTGGTGTGTTCTGCTTTAGGTCTTCATTCTGTCACACAGGCTCTACCCGGCACTCAGTGCACACAGGCACCGCCCCAAAGCCTGGATAGGGGACGGGTGATAGCTCAGATCCCAGCAAGCGGCAGAGGCCCAGGAGCCTGCAAGTCCTTATGGAGGAGCCCTTGTATCTGTCCTTGGATGGTGAAATTAACAGTGGAAGGCCGTCCCTGCCTCCATGAAATCCAGATAAAATTCGCTTACTGCAAGGACCTGCTGCGCTCAGCAGGAACCCTGAGAAACTGCAGTGAAATTGTAGATTTAGAGCCAGCTGGCCAGCAAAGCTGGGTGTGAGCACTACACTGGCAAAGCGACACTTAGCAACAAACCAGGGCGATGAGCAACCCTTTTACGCGAGGGCAAGAAGCTGCCCGGGGTGCCCTGCTGTGACAGAGGCAGATCTGACTCTCCAGCTCCTCCACAACCCGTTCAGGAAGCGGCACCCCCAGAAGGCTTGGCGGAGACCTGTCTACGCTGCGTTCCTGCAGAACCTGCCATCAGCCAAGCCCGTTTTTAAGTGGGCTGTGATTGCAGGGTGTGAGGCCCTCGGCGTCATCCATGGCTGTATGTGCTTGTGAGCAGGTAAACCCCCTTTGTCAGTGTGCGTGAGCTGAGGCCTGTTTCATTTCCCCACCCAAAGCTCTCCGAGGAAGCATGTGTCTGAATCACCAGCGCCGACACAGGAAAGTCCCCAGCACTTTCCCTCCTTGGCGGCCCCCGTCAGAGGCTGAATGAGGGCTGTGCTGGAAACCCCATCTTAGGTTTAGGAAAGTGGCTTTTAGTTCTCGGTGCCCATCAAGACACACGAGCGTGGCATGCAGAGCTCTGAGGGTTCAACTGCAAACGCAGAGTCCCAGTGACCAGGTGTTCTGCCCAAGCCAAGGGCTGGGTCTGTTGACTTCTTATGCATGAAGGGAAAACTGTCCTATCCCTGAAAACAACACATTGGACCTGTCGCTTCAGAAAGTCAGACGAAGAGTAGGATGTGTGCAACAGACACCAAACGTGCGTCTCCAGGAGGCAACATGAATTCTTCTGCTTCCAGAAGGCCACTTCTCACTAATAAAACCATTGTAATTAAGCATAATACTGCAAGAAATGTAAAACTCAAGTCCGACTAGGACTACAGGATGGTTACTCATTTTCTGATTCTAACCGTTCTCAGCCACCATCCTGTGGCTGCGTCAGGACTGTTGCGAGTATGGCGTTGGCAACCGTGGTCTCCCTCACGGGACGCTGTCCCTCACGGGAAGTGCGGGCTGCTGGGCTGCCTCTCTTTCCTGTGCACTTGTCCACAGGTGAGCCCCACACCTCACTGCCAGCTGCAGAACAGTCACGGAAAGGCAGTTAGCATGGGAGGGGGAGGTAACAAGGGTCCCCACTCCCCTGCAAGCTTGTGCATCTGGAGTGAGCCACAGACCACATACAGCTTACACCTTTCACGACACCGCGTTTCATTCAGACATCTCAGGACTGCTCACTGTCTTTAAACACTGTTGGTTCCCACTTGGCTCTGATGTCCTTCTTCGCATCGAATGTTTTGTGCACAAAGGGTTCCCAGTTTTCCGATGTGAAAACGGCCCTCTGCAGAACCCGAGTGGCTGCCCAGGGCGGCGTCTGTGTCCTGCCGTTCTGCAGGAGATGCTCTGGTGAGCTCATCAGAGGGGCTGCAGAGGCCACCCAGGGGAGCCTCCTTCCCGCCCACCCACCCCTCCTGTCTCCTGCACCCTGTCCTCCACAGCTGATGACAGTTAAATCTATGGGTGGGAGGAATCCACCTCGCCCCACCCCGCTGTAATTATAACTCTGCTGCCGGCCCAAGCTCGGGCAGGCTCCATCTTGTCTGCGCCCTGGTGCCTGGCGTTTATTTACAAGCTCAAGAACGTCTCGAAGACAGCAGCCGAGCTGAGGCCGGGAGGCAGTGATGGATACACGGCGTGGTGGTCGCAGGGGGCAGATATTGAAAGGCAGAGGCTGGAAGAATGGATGGTTGTGTACATTTCTCAGGAAACTATGCAGGCGGCCTCCGCAGCCGGGATGAGCGTCTGAGGTTGAGACCGAGTTGGACTCAGAAGAGAACTCAGAAGAATGCACGGAGCCACCGCACCATCCTGAGAGCCAGGGGGCCAGGCCGGGGTGGCCGGCAGGCTTTCATCCCTTCCACAGGACGTCCGCTAGTTTGTTCCACGTCAACAGTTTCTCAGCAAGGCACTCGCCACAGATGCGTGGCCACCATGTCCTGAAAAAATGAAAGCAGAAACCAAACCCCAAAACCTTCTCAAGGTCTGAGTCACTTTCACATCCTTGCCTGATTCTTTGCTCTCCTTTTCTCAAAAGCTCTTTTCACCGGCTCCTTTGCAGGATCGCACCAGCACTGACCTGTGATATTTCACACTTCCTCTACCTCCCAAGCTGATTCATTCAATCTGCCACATGGTGAAATGTTAAAAGACACCATCGAATTATGAAGAAATCACCCCAAATAAAAGTCATCGGCATGTGGCAGAGCCATAAGGTGCCAGTAAGGATAAAAGCCAGAGGAACTGATTCCCATCCCTCCCCTCAAAGATGGGAACCCACGCTAAGCATGTGGCCAAGCGCTGCCTCAGCGAGGTTGGAGAGGTCCACGCTTCGGAAAGCGTGTGGCAGGTGTCAGGATGAGGCTAGGTGTCTGAAAGCTTAGTCACCAATGACAACCAAACTTGCATGCACATAAAATATCGCATTTTAAATAATTTATTATTTCGGCTTTAAAAAGCACACATTGTTTTCATATAATTCAATATATATTAATTATACTTCATGTAATTTATTGCATACATTGCTGTTATGTTTCCTGCCATGATGTATTTATATTTGGAATGAGAGACAGGGAACAAAACCCTTTGGGGAAATGTATTTCTATTCGTATGAATCTGTGGGTTAGCTTGTCTGTCTATGAAGTGGGAGCAATTGCCCCAAGCTCAACAATGTATTCCAGTGGCCTCTGCCGTGAGCCGTACAAAGTTGCTGAGCTGTTCAGAGAAGGGTTGTCCTAAACCAGGAGCAAGGTCATCATTTCTAAAGTCTCACTGCTTTTTTTATTTACGTTATTTCAGCCTCAACTTGGAAGCCAAAGCAGTCTATGTGGTTTAAACAGAAAGGAGTCTGGGAGCTCCCCAGGTGCGTACAAAGCCATTTCCATTACCTGGAGCATGGTTCCTCGCCATATAACCATTAAAAACCACACTGCAGAAGAATACTCGGTGATGGGGGTGCTGGGACACCTGAGAGGGTTACACAGGCACCTGCACTCTCGATGCTACAAAGGCAGGGTGGACACAGACAGATGCACAGCAACAGCCTCCAAGGCAGCGCACCGCATTCCAGGGGCTTCGTACCCCCTGGACAGCCACTTCCTTCCTGGCACTTTTCCCTGGATGGCCGCTTCCTTCCTGGTACTTTTCCCTGGATGGCCACTTCCTTCTTGGTACTTTTCCCTTGACACGACTTCCTTCCTGGTACTTTTCCCTGGATGGCCACTTCCTTCCTGGTACTTTTCCCTGGACGGCCACTTCCTTCCTGGTACTTTTCCCTGGACGGCCACTTCCTTCCTGGTACTTTTCCCTGGACGGCCACTTCCTTCTTGGTACTTTTCCCTGGACGGCCACTTCCTTCCTGGCACTTTTCCCTGGATGGCTACTTCCTTCTTGGCGCTTTTCCCTGGACAACCACTTCCTTCCTGGTACTTTTCCCTGGACGGCCACTTCCTTCCTGGTACTTTTCCCTGGACGGCCACTTCCTTCTTGGTACTTTTCCCTGGACGGCCACTTCCTTCCTGGTACTTTTCCCTGGACGGCCACTTCCTTCTTGGCACTTTTCCCTGGACGGCCACTTCCTTCCTGGCACTTTTCCCTGGACGGCTACTTCCTTCTTGGCACTTTTCCCTGGACGGCCAATTCCTTCCTGGTACTTTTCCCTGGACGGCCACTTCCTTCTTGGTACTTTTCCCTGGACGGCGACTTCCTTCTTGGCACTTTTCTACACCCTCACACCTTTTTATGCAACAGAGATGTGTTGCACTGGTAATCAGCACAAAGCAAAATAAACGTTATGGTTGGATTTGTGTTTTGAACAGCGTCTCTCCCCTCACGGTCCAGTGCCCTCTCCTCTTTTCTCTCATCTCTGCTTTAGTAAAAACCTGAGGATTTCTGGATTGCTAGTGCTCGGTTGCTGAAAAATAAAGAGAGCATTCTCCTCTCTGCCCTTCGGAGCGCGCAGAGCACAGTCCCAGCAGCTACAGTCAGCAAAGATGTTTTGGGGGTGCGGGGGAGGGGACGGGAAAGGAAGAGAAGTGGACACTGGGGGAGAGAAGCAATTGGGGACGTTTCGGGCAGGAGGGAACAGAGCAGAAGGGAAGTGGGGTGTTATGTTGCTGGGGGAGCCTGGCACAGATCGCTTCTCCGAGGCTCCACCTGGCACAGAGCAGGACAGGGCACGCAGGTCGTCCCAATAAACCACCTGCCAGGTGGTCCCAGGCTTGGCTTCCAGCTCCAAGTACAAAAGGATTAGCAGTTGAACAAAAAGAAAATGGAGAAACCAAAAGTAGTGCCTCCTTCAAACAGGAAGCATTCCCAAGCAAACCTCCTGCGGGGTTTGCCAGGACGAGGAGGGATCCTCCGAACCCAGGTAAGGGGCCCAGAGGCGCTGGGAGTGGGGCCAAGTCTGGTCCTATGACTGCAATCTGCAAATTCTGATCAGATTTAGAAATTGATTAATGATGAAATACACCTAGACTGCTTCCTTTTAAAGCAGACAAGATTTTCTGATGACACAGTGACATTCTTAGAGGAAATGAGCGTTAATTGCTGTCTAGACATTTTATTACTACAGTGGGGCACTGACCATCAACCATCTCTTCTTTCACACATTAAACTCTAGGTCAGCCCCAAATTGTTTGTTTCTGAGAAAGAAACGATAGGGGCTCAGAGTGGACTGCAGCTGAGCACAGAGACACCGCCCAACCAGGGCAGGGGGTTGGGAGCAGGGAGGACGGTGGAGGACAGGACCACATCCATCTCAGAGCACACGCCTCCCTGACCCGTGCAGAGTGCAGGTGCAGCTCTGTGATTCTGAACAGATTCCACCACTCACGTGACTTCTCTTCATCCTTCTTGTAATCATTTTAAAAATCACCTTTCAACTAGTTTCCAAGGACAGTTCTGCCCTTTTGGAGTTTGAGAGGCAGCAGTTAAAATCAATGAAAGCGGATCTTCCCAGGACACAGTGAGCTCCTCCTGGCCCCATGACACAGGACACACCAGCCCCCAACAAGCAGGGCCTCCCACGCCCAAAAACTGTGTGGTCAATAAATAACATGGAAGTAAAAGGAGCAATGAGAAAAAGAAGAATAGAGCAGGAGGTCAGAAAGAAGACCCTCCTTCTTCCCTCAGAAGAGGTGGGAAGGGCAGAGAAAGAAAACAAGAAGGGCCGGGGGTGGAGTTTCCCACAGAATGCACAGGTGAGATTTGCCAGACCTTCTAGACCCATGACCTTCTCTTCTCCATTCCGCCCCCTGTCAAAGGCAAGCAGCTGGCAAATGCGGAGCACACAAGAAATGCAATGAGAGTGTGAAATGCCCAGAACCAACTGGAAGGTTCCCTCTTGCTCACACTGGTTTGGCCATGGCCTGGCAGCCATTCTGGGCCTCAGAACAGATGTCAGCATCAGACAGGTTCTGCAAACAGCTGGAGCACCACAAGCCCCTTCCAGCTTCTCTTTGCACCCAAGTCCCTCAAAAAGAAGCCCACAGTCCTGGCGTGTAGAGTTCACAAGGCAGAGCAAAGGACAGAGACTAGGGTCACACACTGGCTTAGGGCCCCGAGGATAGCTGTGACTGCACAGTCAGGATAATTTATGTTGGTTTTATACTCATGCTTCTAGGAACCCAGGTTCTGTTGACTGCTGCAGACCTCAGCACAAGCAGCCATTAGCAAATGCACATCTCAAGTTGGTTGTGAAGACAACACCAGAATCAAGGACAAACGCAGAGCCATGCTTGAGCTCTGTTTACACAGTCATGTTGCAAAACCATACCTCCAGTGAACATTCCTGAAGTCCTTTATGTCCTCAGGAGGGGGGAAGAGGAAGAGTGCCCCAGGCTCTCCTGGTGACACCGTGGCTCCAATGCATTTCTCCCCAGCTCTGCTCCTGAAGACACAGCTCCAATGCATTTCTCCCAGCTCTGCTCCTGATGATATAGCTCCAATGCATTTCTCCCCAGCTCTGCTCCTGATGCCACAGCTCCAATGCATTTCTCCCCAGCTCTGCTCCTGATGATATAGCTCCAATGCATTTCTCCCCCAGCTCTGCTCCTGATGATATAGTTCCAATGCATTTCTCCCCAGCTCCGCTCCTGATGTCACAGCTCCAATGCATTTCTCCCCAGCTCTGCTCCTGATGACACAGCTCCAATGCATTTCTCCCCAGGTCTGTTCCTGATGACATAGCTCCAATGCTTTTCTCCCAGCTCTGCTCCTGATGTCACAGCTCCAATGCATTTCTCCCCAGCTCTGCTCCTCATGCCACAGCTCCAATGCATTTCTCCCAGCTCTGCTCCTGATGCCACAGCTCCAATGCATTTCTCCCCAGCTCTGCTCCTGATGCCACAGCTCCAATGCATTTCTCCCAGCTCTGCTCCTGATGACACAGCTCCAATGCATTTCTCCCAGCTCTGCTCCTGATGCCACAGCTCCAATGCATTTCTCCCCCAGCTCTGCTCCTGATGCCACAGCTCCAATGCATTTCTCCCAGCTCTGCTCCTGATGACACAGCTCCAATGCATTTCTCCCAGCTCTGCTCCTGATGACACAGCTCCAATGCATTTCTCCCAGCTCTGCTCCTGATGACACAGCTCCAATGCATTTCTCCTAGCTCTGCTCCTGATGACACAGCTCCAATGCATTTCTCCCAGTTCTGCTCCTCATGCCACAGCTCCAATGCATTTCTCCCAGCTCTGCTCCTGATGACGCAGCTCCAATGCATTTCCCTCCAGCTCTGCTCCTGATGCCATGGCTCCAATGCATTTGTCCCTGGCTGCACACCTGATGCCCCATTCCAGTGCATTTTTCTTTGGCTCTGCACATGACACCTGGCTCCCACCTCACAGGAGTCGGCAGAGGAGGCCCACTCTGTAACCTCAACTGAATCCACACTCATTTGCTCTTTCCAAAAACCAGTTGCAGATTCTTTGTCCCAAGCACAAGAGTTCTGAGTCCAGTTCTCAGCCTCGCTACTTGAGGGACATCTCCCTCTACAATCTACATCTACATGTGGCTGAGCTAGGTGAGGTCAGCTGTCTCCCTGTACAATCTATATCTACATGTGGCCGAGCTAGGTGGGGTCAGCTGTCTCCCTGGGAATGATTGGAGGAACTTCTCTCCTTTCCCCAGAAGCCCACCAAAATGGCTGTGTTTGTTTGAACAGGAAGGTGCCACAGGGCACAATATTCCTCTATTTACCAACAAGAACGAGGAACACTTCCAATGGTGAGGAAGACCGGGAAGAATTCCCTTTTCTGATCCCATACTGCAACCCCGCAGAGGCACCCAGCGGAGGCACCACCTCCTCACTTCCAAAGCGCCAGCCTCAGAACTCCACGTGCACATGCAATTTTGCGGCCCAAATAGCAGAAGGCAGTGTTCTTGACTTGTGTTGACTTTGTTCTTATTTTTAACAGCTTTATTGAAATATAATTTGTATACCATAGGTTCAGCCTAATGTGCGCCATTCAGTGTTTTTAGTACATTCTCAGTTATGCAGTCATCACCATATCCTGATTTTAGAATATTTTCATCACCCCCAAAACAGCTCGTACCTATTAGCATTCATACACACATCCCACTCCACCTCCCCAGGGAGCAGCTGGTCTATATCCATCTCCACCCGCTCATTACTCAGGACACTGTATATGAATGAATCGTACAACTCAGGACACTGTATATGAATGAATCGTACAACTCAGGACACTGTAAATGAATGAATCATACAACATGGCGTCTTCTGTGTCTGGCTTATTTCCTCCAACACAATGTTTTTGAGATTCATCCACCTCACAGCCCCCGTCAGCACTTTGCTGGTTTCTGTGGCTGTTGTGAGACTGCACCACGCTTTGCTTCTCCAGTCACCCACCGTGGACATTTGGGTTTTCGACCTCTGACTGCTATGAATACCGCTGCTGGGAACTTTCCTGTGGTAGTTTTTTGCGCACAAGTGTTTTCATTTCTGTGGGTACAAACGTAGGGGTGGAGTTGCTGGGTCTCATGATAATTCCACACTTAACATCTTGAAAAACTTATGTTGAGTTTTATGCCTGTGAAACCTCAAAACTTCTAAGAACTCTTTTCCTGTTGAGCGTGCTCTCTATCTGGGAGAGCAACCCTACCACCTGCAACTTTTATCTAGTTTGCACATTTAAAAGCTACAGCAACACACTCAAATACCCTGCACAAAGGTTCTAAATGTAAAGGAGCACAAGTCTCAATTAACCTAGGTTAACACGAGTGTAGTTACAATGGACCGGGACAATGGGCGTTGTTTTATTTCTTAACCCACAGAGAGTCCCAAGAATGGGCCCCCATTGGAAATGAGCTAAGAGGCCCTTATCCCAGAGGCTGACTTAGGCATCTCAATGATGTGAAGGGCTTTGTATCTCGAGGCTTTGTGCGCTCCTTTTATGCATAATCTGTCCCTAACAAGGTATCTGCTTTTGCTGATTCTTTTCTTCCGAAAAAAAGCAGTGGAAAGAATTGATGTTTTATAATTCGTGTTTGCAAGCCAAGGAAAAAATTATTTTTCAACAAGCAAAAGAAGAAAAGAATGAGGTCGCTCTAGCCTCACATGACAATTTGCAAAAATGGTAGCTTAAGTCTGAGAATGCAGTGATTTCAAAAATATGTCTTTTTCACTCACGGCTTTGCAGAAAAGCTCTCCTTGTTTTTAGAGGTCTCCACTCACTGAGTCCTTACAAAAGCCAGCTGCTGTGCACAGGAATGCTGAGCCGTGGCTCCCAGGCAGGTGAGATCCACTCAGCTGCTGAATGCCCAGCTTGCTGAACAAGTCAGGCAAGTGACTGCATAAAATCACTGTGAAAATAAGGGTCCCTGGCGTCGCGAAGTTTTATATCAGAGCCAACGAGGAGAGAGCTATCCACACCCTGATACCACACAGAGAAATGCGCTGAGGAATGGGAGGCCACACAAGACACCTTCCGTGGTTCTCCGAGAGCCAATCTGAGCCCCTGCGGGAGCACGGTACTCTCAGGCAGGCACCGACGGGGGTGCACTCTGCTCTGGGACAGGCTACGTTGCCCACACTCCAGGTCGTGGCTTTTGCTGGTCCCCTGCATTCCAGGGCAATTCTGCAGGGGAAAACCAGCCTGCAATCCACTAGAGGCAAGAGGGCCCGTGCCACCTAGTCCCACACTGAGCGAGAGACAGCCTGAGGCTCAGGCTGTTCCTTCAGTGGGCAGTTACTTCCCAGACACCCGCCCGTAGGGGCCAGGCGCCATGTCAGGCTCAGGATGCACCCAGAACAAAACGGCTCCTGGTCTGTGGGGCTTGTGGATCCGTGGACCTCATTAGGGCCCCGTCTTTCTTAGCCTAACTCAGTGATAGCATACACAGGCAACCACAGGTCAGCGAGTATCCGCCAGGCATGTGCTCCATCCAGGCTTTGCAGACTGCACCCCGTTAACCCGGTTATTCCACCAGCCAGAACTCACCGCCAACCTGCCACGCACCAGCCGTGTTTTGTTGTTTCATTATTTATTTTTGAGACAGGGTCTTGCTCTGTCACCCAGACCAGGGTGCAGCGGTGTGGTCACAGCTCACTGCAGGCTTGATCTCCCAGGCTCAAGTGAGATTCCCACTTCAGCCCCAGGAGCTGGGACCACAGGTGTGTGCCATCACGCCCAGCTAATTTTTGTATTTTTTGTAGATAGATGGTTTTGTCATATTACCCACTCTGATCTCAAACTCCTGGGCTCAAGTGATCCTCCCACCTCTGCCTCCCAAGATGCTAGGGTGACAGGTGTGGGCCACCGAGTCCGGTCCACACACATTCTTGAAGTGAGGGATACAGAGAAGGACGAGAGAGGCCCAGCTGAGCCCCACCGACCTGCCCGTAAACAGACACACAGCAAACACTGAAGAGTCGCTGGTGAGAGGAAGGCTGACCTAGGCAGCGCTGGAGGAGTCCCGCAATCGTCCTATTTTATAAATGCAAGAGGCTGATGATTGTCTAAGGTCACCTCCTGGCATGGGTGCAGCCAAAAGCCAAAGGCAGGTGGGCCTGAGTCAACCATCTTGTCCTCCTGTTCTCCACAAATGTCCCTGTTCTGATTTCAAACCCTTGATGTATCCTCCAGCGCCTTCTAGAATGCCCGCCCGACGGGAAGCCTGGTCCGTCCAGCCCTGCCCTTCATTCTGCTGCTGTTCTGTTCCTGCTGTGTGGTGTGTGTAGACATACGCGTGTGTTTAGGTGTGACAGTGTCGTGTGTGTGCAAACCTTGTGTCCTCAACAGATTATAAATGACTAGTTTCCTTTTAAACCCACGTAAACACCTTCTGTGTGGCTGGACGTGCACTCAATATCAAACTAAGCACAATTTGCCAAAGAATAAAGCTACCAGAAAAGTGGAATCACTCTATGAACCAACAGCCAAGCTAACACGGCAGAAGACACCTAAAGAAGGGGCCTAAGATTCCTACACACCCAGCAAGGCCGATACCCCCCATGCACCTCAGTGCCCCCCGCGCCCCAGGTGCAGTCGGAGAGGTGGACAGCGTGAAATGTTTGTTATGTGAGAATGAAAGGAAAGCATCCAACAGTTTCATGACCCCAAATAGAGCACACACTTCACCCCAGACCTGCACCCCAAATAAATAGAGCACACTTCACCCCGGACCTGCACCCCAAATAGAGCACACACTCTTCACCCTGGACCTGCACCCCAAACAGAGCCCACACTCGTCACCCCGGACCTGCACCCCAAACAGAGCCCACACTCGTCACCCCGGACCTGCACCTCAGAGCCCACACTTGTCACCCCAGACCTGCACCCCAAATAAATAGAGCACACACTCTTCACCCTGGACCTACACCCCAAACAGAGCTCACACTAGTCACCCCAGACCTGCACGCCAAACAGAGCCCACACTCGTCACCCCCGGATCTGCACAGGGGAATCCTCCTCATCCTTCTTTCTCTCACACTGTCCTATGGATAAGCTGTAAAATGCAGTGAGTTTAGAAATTTAACTCACTTCTCTTTGTTTCTCTTCAGTACCAGGCTAAGAAAGAGACCCAAAGGAACCAGAGACCCCAGGAACGGCTGCCAGGGAAAGAGGTGAATGTCCCACCGAGCTCCCTGGCTGCCGACCTCCAGTGGGCTGACCCAGGTGAGAAGCCTGCCTGGGTGAGGCCATGCAGCTCGGCCTGGGGAGGTGGGGCGGACACACGGGCTGTGGCCCAGGATACCTGGGACCTTCTCCTGCCCCAGGTCACGGGCTGCCCACTGAGACCTCTCTGCCACGTCCTCCCCACCCTCGGCCCAGGGAGGGTGAAACCTAACGTGAGCTCAGCCACCGGAGCCCTTGTCATTTCCCAAAGGGCTCTGCACGGCCGGCCCGTAGCCAAGAAGTCCCACTGGGGAAGAAGGCTTGGTGCCTTCCTGAACAGTCTGTGGGGGGCCCCTGCAGGGGCCCAGGCCCACCCACCTTCACTCACGCTTTCTTTCTGTTTATCGTTTTACAGTTTCCACTTCACCTTTCTTGCCAGTTTCACTATTACTACTTTCTATTAATTTAAGTTGACATAATTCAGCTGTACACTTACATCTACCTTGGATCTTTCCCAGGTGTTGAAATTCTTCTATTTCTTCTTTTCATCTCATTCTGGGCTTATTTTATCTTTTTGCTTTGTACCTTCTATGTATTTTGTTTCATTATCCCTTATGTGCTCTTAATAATTATTTTGCCTTTTATCTATTCTTATGTTTTCTTTTAGTCTATTTTTTCTCAGAACTTATTTTCACCATTATTTATTTCATCCTTACCCTCAGTCTGCCATCCAAGTAATGGCCACAGCCTGTCAATTCTGTTTCTTAAGAAGAATTCTGTTTCTTAAAGACGCCTCCTGACGTCCTTCCCTGTCCACCCCGGCTTCCGGTGCCTGCACACACACACTCACACACACTCACACTCACACACAAACACACATACACACTCATGCACACACACGTACACACACAGTCACACACACATTCACGTCTCCACAGTCCCACACTCACTCTCACACACACGCACACATATTCTCACCCACTCACACACTTGCACACACATACACACACACTTCTATCCTCCACACACACCCTATATGTGTACTTATGCACCACCCACAGGCACCTGCAGGTCCTCACACCCACACTGCCCCTCACATTATCCCCCACACACACACACACCTGCACTCACCCACACACACACCTGCACTCACCCACACACACCTGCACTCACCGACACACACACATCTGCACTCACCCAGACACACACACACCTGCACTCACCCACACACACCTGTACTCACCACACACACACACCTGCACTCACCCACACACACACACCTGCACTCACCCACACACACACCTGCACTCACCCACACACACACCTGCACTCACCCACACACACCTCCACTCACACACACACACACACCTGCACTCACCCACACACACCTGCACTCACACACACACCTCCACTCACCCACACACACACACCTGCACTCACCCACACACACCTCCACTCACCCACACACACACACACCTGCACTCACACACACACACACCTCCACTCACCCACACACACACCTGCACTCACACACACACACATATTTTCTCCCTTCATGCTCACACTCTCCACCCCACGCCCTCCTTGGCTGAAGCTCCCTCCTTGCCTTCTCAGCCATTGGGTTCTGCCGCCTTTCTCCACCTTTCCTGGGTCAGGGTCCTGGAGCTCTGCCCCCCCAACTTCAGCTCACCGCCACTGTTTAGGGCTCAGGAATCCTTTACTCCCATTCATCCGTTCTCATGGTGTAAGGTATTGCACTCGGCTTCAAACGCTGCAGTGGAAGCCTGTGTTGATGAAGGGAGTGTGGATGTGAGGAGAGGAGCCCCACTCTGCCCGGCCGGAGGGAAGTGGGTTAGGAACAGATTCTAGGAGACCAAGGCTTTAGCTGAGCCAGGAAGGCGGGAGGGATGGCACCTCCACCCCCACCCCTGCGTGCAGCTGTGCTGGGTCCTGGGCACTGGGCCTTATATTAAAGGCCTTACGTTGCAAAGACGGCACACACCTTTATCACTGAGACCTCTTCTGAAATTAGTACCACTGTGGTGATGGAAAAGATTGAGGAGCTGCTGATTCGACTTTCACTAAACGTCGATTTGAATTCTCTGTGATATATCATTATATCAATTTTACAGACAGAAAGACACTCAGGAAGAAGAGCCTGCTCCAGCTCACACAGTAGGGTCCACAGCGGCGCTCAGAGCAACCTGGCACCCTCTCCCCAGCCAGAGCTGCCCACCACGCGAGCACTTTTTCTCACTGCCATTTCGGACTGGCGGAACCTTTATTTGATTCATTTTAAATCTACAACATTTAAAAATGTTTCATCTTACCTCATTTATCCATGATTAATAATTTTAAAACATATTAAAAGACACAGGTAAGGTGCCAGAAAGAAAGAATAAGCAGGCTTGTCATTTAAAAACATACTGTGATGGTGAATTGTATGTGTCAGCTTGGCTAGGCCATGATACCCCAGCACCCCTCAAACATCATTCTAGATGTTGCTGTGAAGACATTTTTTGGATGGGATTGGCATTTAAATCTATAGATGTTGAGTAATGCAGGTCACACCTCAGAACATGGTGGGCCTCGTCCAATCAGTTGAAGGGCTCAAAAGAGCAAAGCCCGAGGTCCTCCAGGAAGAGGGTGCTCTGCCAGCAAACAGCCTGGGGACTCCAGCTACAACACCAGAGCTTCCTCGGGTGTCCCGCCTGCCCAACAGTGCTGCAGGTTTCAGACCTGCCCACCCCACAATTGTGTGAGCCAATCCCTTAAAATCATTTCTCTCTCTCTCTCTCCATACATACATGTCCTATTGGCTCTGTTTCTCTGGAGAGCTTTAGCTAACACAGCTATATCTTTAAAGTTTTCCTAAAACAGTAGTGCCTTTAGAATTTAATCCAAATGAAAGCAAATCAAAAGTAAAGAAATCAATAAATTTGAGATCAAAATGTAAAAACATTATACCTGTTGCATTGTCTCAGCATTCCTCCTTTCACATTTTTAAAGAAGAAAGGAGAATATAGACACAATTTTTGATTGTGCCAATCATGCATCATTTGTGAGATTATAACTTTTGAACTAGAAACTTTTAAGTTTCCGTTTAAAGTTAGATTCTAAGTTCATGACTAATTGGGCTTATTAAGCAGTGTGGATCAGTAGCATGTTTTGAAAAGAGTGATAGCTGATAAAAGCAGGTATTCACATCCAGAAATCCAAGCCCTGACCTTCACCTGCCACTGAAACCTTAAACTTTGTGTCCTGAATTTCTGTAAGCCTCAGTTTCTTCAGCCATGAAATGGAAAATGCTCTCTAGCTGGAAATTCTGTGGTGTGGATTTTAAATGTTATAAAGGTACACACACATATATGGACACATACATATATATGTATACACAGGTATATATGCATACATATGTACACAGGTAGACATATGTACACATGTGTGAGCATATGTATGCACACATATGTATGCTGTGTACATGTGTGTACACACAAAACATGCACATGTATGCACAAATGCACTCACATATGTGTCCGACATGTGTGTACACACATATGTACACATGCACACACTTACATATATGTGAGTACATAGGCACACATATGTGCACACACATTTATGTACAATTTCGGCTACATCTGTGTGAGTTCATGCTTCTGTGCATTCATATCTGTGCATTTCGATCTGTGAGTGTACACTCATGCCTGTGTGAGCTCATGTCTGTGTGAGTTTATGCCTATGCGTGTGTGAGTTCATGTCTATGTGAGTGTGAACTCGTGTCCATCTGTGAGTGTGAGTTCATATCTGTGAGTACGTATTCACACCTGTGTGAGCTCACATCTGTGTGACTTTCCGCCTATGTGCGTGTGAGCACGTGTCTATGTGAGTGTGAACTCATGTCCATCTGTGAGTGTGAGTTCACATCTGTGAGTGTGCATCCATACCTATGTGAGTGAGCTCATGTCCACCTGTGTGTCGGTTCATGTGTCTGTCCACGTCTGTGGCTTTTTTCCAGGTTGCATCTCATCAATTTGTTCCATGGTTGAGAGTGTGATTTGAAAGCAGAACAAATGTGTCATGCAAGGTTTTTTTCTAAATAAATAGGAAAATGCATAAGAGAAAACAGAGGGCAGGCTGGCACCAGCAACCGGGTGGCATGGAGGGACACCCTGTCCTCAGGAGGAAGATCAAAGCCGGCCAGCCAGGTGTCCTGCTCTCTGCTGGGGCTGAGCTGTGGCACCTCTGCCTCCGGGGTGCTTCCTGGGGCGGACTGGAGCTGCTGGCCTCTCCGTTTCCACCATCTCAACCTCTCAGAGTTACCAGGGCATTATTCTCAGAAAGAATATGGGTAATTATCAAAAATAATCCTCACAGGCTGTACTCGTCAACACATTCTTCATGTGGCAGCGTTCCATGGGCACCCGTGGCTGCTACAGAAAGACAGTGAGGGGCTGGGGTCGGCAGGGCGGCCTCATGAAAGAAAGAGCTGCCCTCACCCTCTCCACCCTCAGCAAACTCATGTTTTTGCACGTTTAAAAGTACTTTCTTATGTATTATTTTTAATTGACGCTTAACAGTTGTACACATCTGTAAGGAGCAGGTCATGTGATAGGTGCACGCACACAGTGTAGAATGATGAAACGGGGTGAGGGCGCATCGCAGCCTCAAACGTTCGTCATTTCTTTGTGTTGGGAACATTCCAAACCCTCTCTTCTAGTCATTTTGAAATATACAACCAGTCACTGCTCCCTGCGGCCACCCTGTTGTGCCACAGAACAGCGGAACCTGCTCCTCCCCGCTAACCAAAACCACGCACGGTTAACCCGCCTCTCCCTGTCCTCCCAGCCCTCAGCCACCCACTCCACACCCGGCACAGGAATCCCGGGCGGTCCGGGGACCAAGTGACCTGTCCCATCCCTGGGCCCGGTGGGCAGTACATGCACCAGGCAGCTCTGGAGCCCCCTCAAGCGGGGGCATAAGTAGATATCTAGGCTACCTGCCATTCCCATGACCATATTGCAGCCTTTTTTATAAAAATTGTTCTGTACCATACAAACTAGCTTACAAGCTGCCTTGATATTTCCATAGCATCAGTATACGTCATTACCGTCTCCCATTTTCTCCAATTATTTGCATAGCATTCCATCATAAGGCCAAAACAGAATTACTTACTCAATTCTCCAATGTAGGACAAGGTCCTTAAGGCTCATCATGCTGTGGCCTGTGTCAGAGTCTCTCTCTTTCCTAAGGCCGAATAATGCTGTAGGGATACACTACATTTTGTTCACCCATTCATCAGTTGATGAGCGTCAACACTGTTTTCACCTTTTGATTATTGTGAATAGTGCTGCGTGAACATGGGTGTGCTCAAGTCCCTGCTTTCAATTCTTTTGGGTCTATACCCAGAAGTGGAATGGTGGGAAAACATAGTTGGTTTTTTTTTTTCAGAGTCTCGCTCTGTCACCCTGGCTGCAGTGCAATGGTGTGATCTCGGCTCACTGCAACCTCCACCTCCTGGGGTCAAGCCATTCTCCTGCCTCAGCGTCCTGAGTAGCTGGGACTACGGGAATGTGCCACCATGCCTGGCTAATTTCTGTATTTTTAGTAGAAACAGGGTTTTGCCATGTTGGCCAGGCTGGTCTTGAACTCCTGACCTCAAGTGACCTGCCTGCCTCGGCCTCCCAAAGTGCTGGGATTATAGGCGTGACCCACTGCACCCAGTTAGCAGTTTTATTTTCAGCTTTTTAAGGAAAGGTCATACTATTTTTCACAGAAGTTGTGCCATTTTACATCCCCACCAACAATGTACAAGGGTTCTACTTTCTCCACATCCTCACAAACACATTTTTCTTGTTTTTTTAAATTTGTTTGTTTGCTAAAAGGTCACCCTCATCAGTGTGAAATGGTGTCTCACTGTAGTTTTGACTCACATCACCCAAGGATTCGTGATGTTTAACATCTTTTCATGTGTTTATTGTGTGTGTATATATTTTATGTAATTGTCTATTCAAATCCATTTTGTGATCCATTTGTTTAGTTTTTTTGTTATTGAGTTTTAGGAATTCTCTATGTATTCTGGATATTAATCCCTTATCAGTTATGTTATTTGCAAATATTTTCTCCTATTCCATGGGTTGCCTTTTCACTATGTTGATAATGTTCTTTGATGTTAAAAGTTTTTAATTTTCATGAGCTCCAATCTGTCTATATTTTTTCTTTTCTTTTCTGTGCCTTTGGTGTTATATCCAAGAAATCACTGCCAAATCCAGTGTTATGAAGCTTTTTCCCTGTTTTCTTCTAAGAGTTTTATAGTTTTAGCTTCTTGTATTTTAAGTCTTTGATCCTTTTGAGTTAATTTTTTCTACTGTATTAGGTCAGGGTCCAACTACAGTCTTTTGCTTGTGGATACCCAGGTTCTCCTGGCACCATTTGTTGAAGACTATCCTTTCCCTAATGAATGGTCCTGGCATCCTTGTTGAAAGTCATTTGATTATGTATGTGAAACTTTCTTTCTGATGTCCCTATTCTATTCCAGTGGTCTATATGTTTGCCTTTATGCCAGTACCTCCCTGTTTTGATTACCATGGCTTTGCCAATTTTAAAACCAGGAAGTGTAAGTCCTCCAACTTTGTTCTTCTTCTACAAGATTGCTTTGGCTATTCAGGGTCCCTTGAGACTACATACAAATTTTAGGATGAATTTTTATATTTCTGCAGTAAACAGAAATATTGGGTAGTATTGATATTTTAATAATATTGCATTCCAATTCATGAACATGGGATTTCTTTCCTCTTAATTATATGTTTTTTAAAAAATTTCTTTCAACAATATTTTGTAGTTTTCATTATAAAAGGCTTTTGCTGTTAATTTCTAAGTGGGTTTTTTTGGATGCACTGTAAATGAAATTGTTTTCTTAATTTTCTTTTCAAATCATTTATTATTATATTAATTATTAGTGTATTAGTGTATAGAAATACAACTAATTTTGTGCATTGACTTTATATATCATGCTACTTTGCAAAATTTATTAGTTCTAACATTTTTGTGAAATTTTTAGGGGTTTCTACATGTAAGATCATATCATCTATGATTTTTCTTCCTCCTAGTTTGGATGCTTTTTTTTCCCTAATTGGTCTTTGTAGAATTCCAGTACTTTTTTAATAGAAGTGTCAAAAGCAGGCATCCTTACCTTTTACCTAATCTTAGAGAAAGAAGGTTGTCTTTCATCATTAAGTATGCTGTTTGTTGTAGATTTTCATGCATGACTTTTTTTATGCTGAGTGAGTTTCCTTCTATTCCAAGTTTATTGGGTATTTTTATTTTGAAAGGATGTTGGATTTTGTCCAGTGTTTTTCTGCATCAGTTGAGATGATCATGTAAGGTATTTTTTTCATTCTCTTAATGTGGTATATTACATTGATCAGTTTTCATATGTTGAACCATCCTTGAATTCCTGAATTCCATTTAGTCATGGTGTATAATCCTTTTAATAATCCTGAATTTGATTTGTTCATATGTTGTTGAGACTTTTTCATAGATATTCATAAGAAATATTGATCTGTAGTTTTCATATCTTGGAGTCTCTTCTGGCTTTGGTGTCAGGACAGTGCTAGCCTCATGGGATGAGTCAGGCAGTGTTCCTCCTCTGCAATTTTTTGAAAAGTTTGAGAAGAATTAATGTTAGTTCTTTAAATGTTTGGTAGAACTCACCAGTGAAGCCATCAGGTCCAAGGCTTCTCTTTGTCTGAAGTCAATCTCCCTGCTAGGTTTAGGTCTATTCAAATTTTCTCTTTCTTCATGATTCAGTCCTGGAAGATTTTCTGTTTCTAGGAATTTGTCAATTTCATCTAGATTATTCAATTCGCTGTCATACAATTGTTTATAGTACTCACTTGTAATATTTTTTATTTCTGTGGAGTTGGCAGTAAAAATGTCCCTGCTTATATTCTGAATTTTGAGTCATCTCTATTTTTCTTAGTCAATCTAGCTAAAAATCTGTCTATTTTGTTGATCTTTTTGAAGAACCAATATTTGGTTTCAATGATTTTCTCAGTTTTTTTCTATTCTCTATTTCATTTATCTCTACTCCAGTCTTTACTATGTTATTCCTTCTGCTACATTTATTCTTTCTACTACCTAGTTTGTTATTCTTCTTCTAGTTCCTTAAGTTGCAACATTAAAGTTGTGAATTGGTGATCTTTCTTTTGCTGTAAGAATTTATAGCTACAAATTTCCCCTTTATCAATGCTTTTGCTGTGTTCCACCAGTTTTGCTATGTTGTGTTTTTCATTGTCATTCATTACGTATTTTTTCTTGTAATCTTATCTTTGATGCCTTGGACATTTAAGACTATGTTGTTTGATTTTCACAAATTTTTGAATTTTTTAGTTTTTCTTTTCTTATTGATTTCTAACTCCCTTGTGTTGTGATCAAATAGACTGTCTATGATATCTATCTTTTTTAATCTGTTGAGTCTTAATTTGTGGCTTAACACATGGTCTATTTTGGAAAATGTTCCACATGCACTTGAGAAGAATGTGTATTCCAATGTTGTTGGGTAGACTTTTCTGCGTCTGATAGATCCATTTGATTTGTTGTGTCGGCCAAGTCCTCTATTTCTTTATTTATCTTCTGCCTGGCTAGTCTATGCATTATTGACAGTAGGGTAGTGAAGTCTCCAATGCCCCGCTAGTATAGTAGAGCCATCTATTTCTTATTTCAATTTTGTCCATTTTTGCTTCATATATTAGGGTTATCCATTATTAGCTGCATAAATGTTTCTAATTGTTATATATTCCTGTCGTATTTTCATTTTCACCCCTTTCAATCATAAGGGCAGTTTCTCTCATGCCATTCTGGTGATAGTGAGTAAGTTTTCAGGAGATCGGATGGTTTTGTAAGAGGCTTCCCCCTTCGCTCAGTTCTCATTCTTCTCCTTCCTGCTACCACGTGAAGAAGAACATGTTTACTTCCCCTTCCACCATGATTGTAAGTTTCCTGAGGCCTCCCAAGTCCTGTGGAACTGTGAGTCAATTAAACCTTTTTTCTTTATAAATTACCCAGTCTTGGGTATGTCCTTAGTAGTAGTGTGAGGATGAACTCTGCATTCAACATTTATGTTGGATTCATTCAAAACAGTTAGACTGGTTATAGAGCTCTTGAGAACAGAACTCTACAGATGCCCCCACTGCTTGCTTTACCCTTTTTCTCAATATTTTGTAGAGATTGCTCCATTTTACCCCAAAACATGTGGAGAATTCTGAGACAGGTGTGCTATTTTTCCCTTTGTAGCTATCCTGTTTTTTCTGCCTGGAGGTTTTCGGATTCTACCTTTATAATGAAATTTTTTCACATGACCAGATCTGGCCAATGGGTTACCCTTGTTGTATGCAATGAGCTGATTCAATCTGAAGGTCAGTATTCAATTCAGAAACTAAAATTGAATTATGTCTTCCATTGTAGCTTTTCTTTTCAATGAGCAGTGATAAACATTTATTTGTGTGAAGTTTCTTTCTAGAAGAAACTCTTACATTGTCCCCTCATCTCTAACTTGATTTTCTGTAGAATCTAACCTATTTTTTACTGCTTCTAAAATTGTCTTAAATTTTGCAAGTATAACTTTGTTTAATTAATATTTTAATGGATCTCATACCTCCTCTTTTAAAGCTTCCTCCAAGATATCTCCATTCTCACCTCTTTCTCCTTATCCCATCTTTACTCCCTGAATTTAGAGTCCTGAGTATTGAGACTATGAAGAGAATACTTCATAAATCCTTTCCTCCTGCAGTCAAGTCCTTACTAACATATAATAATAAACAAACAGCAATGATCATATGAGTAAGGCTGACACTGTGTGTCTATTAAGCCCACTGCCTGCGTGTCCAGTGTGGTTTGAACCACTCCTCCCACGTTAACCATTTATTCTCCATACAGCCCCGTGTGAGTCAGGGGCATCCTGGTTACCAAGGTCACAGGCTTAGCAAAGCCAGAGCCTGCCCCGTCCCACTCTTTTGCATCTAGTGTGCACATTCTCCATCCTTTCAGTTACAGAATCTTCCCAGAGGCCCCATAGTTTTCCCTGTTTACCCTGCTTGAAAAAGAAGAGGTTTAACTATGAACAGAGTAGTGGACTCTCCTGGGCTCCACGTTGATGTCTACAGGATCCTTGTTAGAACCTTCTCAGATCATGGCCAGAACGGCCAGGGCAGTGTGCAGTTTTTATCTTACCAGAAACGCTGGGGAAAATGGCAGCACAAGCTCCCACAGCTTTGAAATGCTGATTTCATAGGCAAGAAGGAGGGTGGGCCAGGTTAATGACCAATGCAGAGGCCACAGGACCAAAGGACCATGGAAGAGAAATGGATTAATGAGGACTTGGGAGGACTGGTGGAATATAGAGAGGTTGTGAGATGAAGTGACTAGGAGTGGGAAAAATGCTTTCTGACTCATAGAGAAATCGGACTGGGGGAACATTTGGAGATGAGTTTTAGACAGGCTGGGTGAAGTGACACAGACCTCCAGTGTCTTACAAGGGAGGGTCAGGTTGTCATCCAGGTCAGCGTGGCCATGACTGGCCAGGTAGTAGTGAAATCCTCACAGACACCCTGAGCCAGAAAGGCTGGGTTATGACACTTAAGTAGAAAAGGTTTGAATCAAAGAATGCCACTGAATTTTGAACGTAACGGCAGGACATCGCTTTTTATGCTACATGTTATGGATCAAAATTAAGATATTGCCCTGGCGAATTTAAAAAATAATTTCTAAAACATGTGGCACAGAATGAGGAATCAGGAAGACTGATTTTTATTCCTGGAAGAGCCGAAATTGTTTTATATTTCACTTGAACTGCCTCACGTTCACCCTGGGCAGCATAGTCATAAGTGATTTCCCTTTGCTGTAAAAGCACTGGGTAATGGTAGCCTCTTTGGACAGAAATGGAGGGAATTTCTATCTAGGCTTCATTTCAAAAAACTAGTTTTCAGTTAATACAAAGATGGAACTACTCTTCTCTAACCTCTGCATGCTGCACACGAGCAGATGACCTTCCTAACACAGCCCTAAGCACGCGGCTCCCAGTGCCTGCAACACAAAGCCCCACCCAGATTCACAGCTCAGGCACCGGGACCTGGCAAGGTTACTCACTGTAACCTCTGGCTCCCGAATCATCCCCACCAGCTGGAGAAAAACTGTCATCGACATCTTTGTATCCGTAGTAACTAGACCAAGGCCTCGAGCTGCTGGGCTTTCAGCAAGTGCTCGGTGAGGATCAGCTACTCTGATAGAACATCCACTGATTTCTAAGGGTGGTTATTCTACAAACAGATTTTCCCTAAATGAGTAACTGTGCTTTTGACATAAAATATTCATTCTCATGTCTCAGTTAATCACCTACAGTGAGCATAACCATCATTTCAATAATCAGGAGTATAGGATAATAATTTTTCATCAAAATCTCAGTAAAATATTGACATCCAATGAGGTATACATTTAAAGTCATATTGAAATGTCTAGATACAGAAGCAGCTTAGCTCCGGAGCCAGTGCTTCGACTTCTAGTACAAAACCTCAGTTCCTCGACAGTAACACAGCAAAGCCACACACCTTCCCCAAACACTCCCCTTCCTCCCTGACACCTTTGGCTCCTTTCCTGGAGTCCAGCCCCCTCACCCCCAACCGCCAGGTGAACTCCTCCTCAAGTTTCAAGGCCCAGTTCAAGCCCCCTCCAGGCTGTGATTTTTCTCTATTGTAATAATCACCCTGTCCTATTAGGAGCATTGCTTCTGTGTCTCCCAGATGAGCCATATGCCCTAGCAGGGAAGAGCTTCACTTACCCTTCCTTGGTTCCAGCTCCTCAGCTCAGACCCAGACACCTAACAGATCATCAGTAAACATTTGCAGCAGAAAGAAAGGATGGGAGGAAGGAAGGCAGGAAGGCAGGAAGGCAAGAAGGCAGGAAGGGAGGAAGGGAGGAAGGGGAGGAAGGCAGGAAGGAAGGGAGGGAAGGCAGGGAGGGAGGGAGGGTGGGGAAGGAGGGAAGGAGGGAGGGGAGGGAGAGAAGAAAGATAAGAAGCAAAAAGGCTACTTTCATACCATAAAACACAAACTGGATCCCAGGGAGAACTTGGATTTCTGGCCATCTCCGCAGCTGACTGTCCACCATGGCTCCTGCTGGCCACACGTGGCTGCCGAGCACAGAGACTCAGCTGCTTCACACCAAGGCCTGTCCTTGGGCATCCACTGCACCTCAGAGTTCAAAGACTCAATGCAAAGAAGCTGCAAACTATCTCACTAATAACTTCATATTGAGCATATATTGGGTTAAATAAAATACTATGAGTGAGAACATGCGGTGTTTGATTTTCTGTTCTTGTGTCAGTTTGCTGAGAATGATGGTTTCCAGGTTCATCCATGTCCCTACAAAGGACACGAACTCATCGTTTTTGATGGCTGCATAATATTCCATGGTGTATATGTGCCACATTTTCCCTGTCCAGTCTATCATCGATGGGCATTTGGGTTGGTTCCAGGTCTTTGCTATTGTAAACTGTGCTGCAATGAACATTCGTGTGCATGTGTCCTTATAGTAGAACGATTTATAGTCTTTTGGATATATACCCAGTAATGGGATTGCTGGATCAAATGGAATTTCTATTTCTAGGTCCTTGAGGAATCGCCACACCGTCTTCCACAATGGTTGAACTAATTTACACTCCCACCAACAGTGTAAAAGCGTTCCTATTTCTCCACATCCTCTCCAGCATCTGTTGTCTCCAGATTTTTTAATGATCGCCATTCTAACTGGCGTGAGATGGTATCTCAATGTAGTTTTGATTTGCATTTCTCTAATGACCAGTGATGATGAGCATTTTTTCATATGTTTGTTGGCTTCATGGATGTCTTCTTTTGTAAAGTGTCTGTTCATATCCTTCGCCCACTTTTGAATGGGCTTGTTTGTTTTTTTCTTGTAAATCTGTTTCAGTTCTTTGTAGATTCTGGTTATCAGCCCTTTGTCAGATGGGTAGACTGCAAAAATTTTTTCCCATTCTGTTGGTTGCCGATTCACTCTAATGACTGTTTCTTTTGCTGTGCAGAAGCTATGGAGTTTGATTAGGTCCCATTTGTCTATTTTGGCTTTTGTTGCCACTGCTTTTGGTGTTTTGGTCATGAAGTCCTTGCCTACACCTATGTCCTGAATGGTTTTGCCTAGATTTTCTTCTAGGGTTTTTATGGTGTTAGGTCTTATGTTTAAGTCTTTAATCCATCTGGAGTTAATTTTAGTGTAAGGTGTCAGGAAGGGGTCCAGCTTCTGCTTTCTGCACATGACTAGCCAGTTTTCCCAACACCATTTATTAAACAGGGACTCACTTCCACATTGTTTGTTTTTGTCAGGTTTGTCAAAGATCAGGTGGTTGTAGATGTGTTGTGTTGCGTCGGAGGTCTCTGTCCTGTTCCATTGGTCTATATCTCTGTTTTGGTACCAGTACCATGCTGTTTTGATTACTGTAGCTTTGTAGTATAATTTGAAGTCCGGGAGTGTGATGCCTCCAGCTTTGTTCTTTTTGCTTAGAATTGACTTGGCTATGCGGGCTCTCTTTTGGTTCCATATGAAGTTTAAGGTGGTTTTTTCCAGTTCTTCAAAGAAGGTCATTGGTAGCTTGATAGGGATAGCGTTGAATCTGTAAATTACTTTGGGCAGTATGGCCATTTTGACAATATTGATTCTTCCTAGCCATGAACATGGAATATTTCTCCATCTGTTTGTGTCCTCTCTTATTTCATTGAGCAGTGGTTTGTAGTTCTCCTTGAAGAGGTCCTTTACGTTCCTTGTTAGTTGTATTCCTAGGTATTTTATTCTCTTTGTAGCAATTGTGAATGGCAGTTGGTTCTTGATTTAGCTGTCTTTAAGTCTGTTATTGGTGTATAGGAATGCTTGTGATTTTTGCACATTGATTTTATATCCTGAGACTTTGCTGAAGTTGCTTATCAGTTTCAGGAGATTTTGGGCTGAGACGATGGGGTCTTCTAGATATACAATCATATCGTCTGCAAATAGAGACAATTTGACTTCCTCCTTTCCTATTTGAATACCCTTTATTTCTTTTTCTTGCCTGATTGCTCTGGCTAGAACTTCCAGTACTATATTGAATAAGAGTGGTGAGAGAGGACATCCTTGTCTAGTGCCAGATTTCAAAGGGAATGCTTCTAGTTTTTGCCCATTCAGTATGATATTGGCTGTTGGTTTGTCGTAAATAGCTTTTATCATTTTGAGATACGTTCCATCAATACCTAGTTTATTGAGAGTTTTTAGCATAAAGGGCTGTTGAATTTTGTCAGAGGCCTTCTCTGCATCAATTGAGATAATCATGTGGTTTTTGTCTTTGGTTCTGTTTATGTGATGGATTATGTTTATAGATTTGCGTATGTTGAACCAGCCTTGCATCCCCGGGATGAAGCCTACTTGATCATGGTGGATAAGCTTTTTGATGTGCTGTTGCAATCGGTTTGCCGGTATTTTATTGAAGATTTTTGCATCTATGTTCATCATGGATATTGGCCTGAAGTTTTCTTTTCTTGCTGAGTCTCTGCCAGGTTTTGGTATCAGGATGATGTTGGTCTCATAAAATGATTTAGGAAGGATTCCCTCTCTTTGGATTGTTTGGAATAGTTTCAGAAGGAATGGTACCAGCTCCTCTTTGTATGTCTGGTAGAATTCGGCTGTGAACCCATCTGGACCTGGGCTTTTTTGGGTGGTAGGCTCTTAATTGCTGCCTCAACTTCAGACCTTGTTATTGGTCTATTCAGGGTTTCGACTTCTTCCTGGTTTAGGCTTGGGAGGATGCATGTGTCCAGGAATTTATCCATTTCTTCTAGGTTTACTAGTTTATGTGCATAGAGTTGTTTGTAATAATCTCTGATGATGGTTTGAATTTCTGGGGAATCTGTGGTGATATCCCCTTTATCGTTTTTTATTGCATTTATTTGATTATTTTCTCTTTTCTTTTTATTAATCTGGCTAGTGGTCTGTCTATTTTGTTGACCTTTTCAAAAAACCAGCTCCTGGATTTGTTGATTTTTTGAAGAGTTTTTCGTGTCTCTATCTCCTTCAGTTCTGCTCTGATCTTAGTTATTTCTTGTCTTCTGCTAGGTTTTGAGTCTATTAAAATTATTTTTACCTGCCTCTTTTTACTTTCTTCGTGTTGCCACTAGAAATTTTAAGATGACAGCTGTGGCCGTGTGTGTGGCTGCTGCTGTGCTTCCAGTGCACAGGGCTGCCCTGAAACCTCTGTGTGATGAGCTCCAGTCTCGGGGGCCTCACGGGCAGGAGGGGTTTGTGTTTGCTGATTCTTCCCCCTGTTTCTTCTTTAAAGTTGTGCCTTTGATTTCCACTTCCCTGAGGATGAGCATCTTTTCACGCAGCTGTTGGCCATTTGCATGTCTTCTTCAAAGCAGCTACTATCCTCAAGTCCTTCGGCCATTTTTAATGAGATTATTTGGGGTTTTGTTGTTGCTGCTGAGTTGTAGGAGTTCCTTGTGTTTTTGGAATATTAACCCCGGGTCAGATGTATAGTGTATTAGCCCATTTTCACGCTGCTGATAAAGACATACCTGAGACTGGGCAACTTACAAAAGAAAGAGGTTTATTGGACTCACAGTTCCACATGGCTGGGGAGGCCTCACAATCATGGTGGATGGTGAAAGGTACGTCTCACATGGTGGCAGACAAGAGAAAGAGCTTGTGCAGGGAAATTCCTTTTCCTATTTACCCATCATATCTCGTGAGATGTATTCACTGTCATGAGAACAGCAAAGACCCGCCCCATGATTCAATTACCTCCCAACGGGTCCTTCCCACAACAAGTGGGAATTCAAGAACAGATTTGGGTGGGGACACAGCCACACCATGCCACAGGGTTTGCGGACACTTTCTCCCAGTCCACAGGTGGCCTTTTCATGCTGCTGGCTGCTTCCTTTGCTGCACAGAGGCTTTCGGGTTTGACACGATCCTGCTTGTCTGGTTTTGCTTTCACTGCCTGTGCTTTCAGGATTTATCCAAGAAGTTGCTGCCAAGACCAATACCACAGAGGCTTTCTCCTGTTTTCTTCTAGGAGTTTTGTACTTTTAGGTCTTATGCTTAAGTCTTTAATCCACTTGAAGTCGATTTTCGTTTATGGTGCAAGACAAGCCTCACACCTGCTGGGATGGCCATTATCAGAAAACAGAATGCAGCAAGTGGTGGTGAGGAGGTGGAGATATTGGAGCCACCGTGCAGGGCTGGCAGGAATGTTAATGGTACATCCACTATGGAAAACAGTGTGGAGCCTCCTCAAAGGCTTAAAAATGGAACTACAGCAATCCCACTTCCAGGCATTTATCCAAAAAAAAAATTGAAAATGGAATCTCCAAGAGTGTCTACGCTGTTCATTTCAGCATCATTCACAATGGCCAAGAGATGGCGTTAATTCCAATGGCCATCTGTAGGTGAAAGGTAAAGAAAGTGTATACACAAATACTGGAATATCATTCTGCCTTTAAGAAAAGGTCACCCTGTGTCACTACAACACAGATCAACCTTGAGGATATATACTTAGTGAAATAAGCCAGTCACAAAATGAGAACTACTGCACAAGTCTACTTATACGAGGTCTCTAAAATGGCCTAACTTATAGACACAGAGACTAGAACAGTGGTTGCCAGGGGTTGAGGAGGATTGGGGAGATTTTCATGGGTGTAGTTTCCGCCACATGAGGTGGAAGAGCCGCAGAGATGAGCCGTGCCACGCTGCTTGTGTGGTTAGCAATGCTACGCCATGCTGCAAACATTTGCTATGAGGGTAACTTCAGGTTACGTGTTTCTATTACCACAGTAAAAAATAAAAATTAAAAAATAAGTTCATGGTTAATGACAGTGACAGAGAGAAAGGAGGAGTATCAGAGATCTTTCACAAGGGGGTATTTCAGGAAAACCCTCCTAAATGCTCACCTCACAAAAACACCAGCAGGTCACAGAAGAGTGTCTGGTGGAGCCACACTGTCTGTGCTCAGAGGCTTTGGTGGTGGCCAGTACCCCACACAGCGGCCTGGGGAAAGGCCTCCTCTCTGCAGCATTTCTGCATTCCGTTATGCTCTCCGTGTCTCCTTCCTCTTAGAATCAGCCCTTCCTCCGGCTCAGGTGACAGTCCCCAGTCCTGCTCTCTGCCATCTTCTATTCTCCATCCTTTCCTCCGTGTCCTTCCTCAAAGCAGTGTGTTGGGAATTCCTGCTTCAAAGGGTCTTCTTTTTCTACTGGCGGCTTGTACTCATGTTTTTCACTGTGTAAGGGGCACTGGGATATGCAACGGAAGGACACGGATGAGAATTACGCCTCCTTCCCCTCTAGTGTCCACATGCTAGAAGGAATGCCCAGCTCACAAGGAAGTCCAGGTCGCACAAAGCCGGGGAGAGAGACAAGGTAGAAAGGAAAAAGACCCACTTCATTCTCAAGGATGTCAGAGGGGGCGTGGCTTGAAGACGACCTGACTTCCTCTGGTCTCAGCAACTTCCTCTAGCCTAGCCTTTTCGTCTCAAAAATCTCCACCTGTTACGTGCCAAGTTGAGTCAGGTGTTAAGTCAAAGCCGTGAATCAGACGATAATTTCAAAGATTCCCAGCCTGTGCTTACAGCCCTAGTCGATCTCTCATACACTGGCTGTGTTCCTCTTCCTGGACGGTGCACAGAGCCTGTCCTCCGCCAGAATGCCCAAAGGTGAATCCCTTCTCTTGATAAAGGTATTTCTCTTAAGAGCATTGTTCCTTCCAACTTCAAGACCACTTAGGATCCATGTCCCTCTCTCCCTCCAGGGAACTCCCTCTCCTCACATCCTCTCTGTTTGCTTCAGGACCCATTGCCTCCCCTTGGCTGAGCCCTTTCTTGCCTCTCAGCAGAAGTACTCATACCTTTTTGCCAGGGCTCCACTCCAGGGTCCCCAGCTCTGAGTCCTCCCACATGCCGGGGGCCCCCCACATCAGGCAAACCCCTGCCACTCTCCTCCTCTGCCTTGGAGAAGCGTTTTGAGTTGTGCCTCCAAATGGAAGGCATAAAAGCTTACACTATATACACTTCCACTTTCTGTTTGCTTCTTACAATGTTAGAATCTAAGAGTCCACAGAGACCACCAAGAACATCTTGTTTAAGACCGTTTTTCCCCCGGGGCTGTTGAGCCACAGGCCACACAACGTGGCCCCTGCACAGCTGCCTACTGTGTCTTTCCATTTCTGGGCCTTTTCCAAACCCTGAGCTCCAGGAGGGCAGGATGGGATCTACCTGGATCATAAGCACCTGGCGCAGTACCTGGCATGCCACGAGTCCTGAATCAACATTTATCAAAGGGAACAAGGAAGAGAGGAACAAAGGAAGCAAAGAAGGAAGAAAGGCAGGAAGGAAGGAAAGAACACAGCCCAGAATTTCAGGCTTGCCCGTCCCATCCCAAGCAGGTGGTGTGCCTGCACCCAGCGAGCACAGGTGCAGCAAACATAACTTGAATCCCATTCCTCCAAGAAGAAAGAACCCTCTGCAGCCCACTCTTCAAATCCAAAACAGCAGTCACTCTGCAAGAGGAAATAGTGGCCTGAAAATGTCTATCATCAAAGGAAAGCTATGTGTGCTAACGAATGCTGGAAATGACCATAATCATCTTCCAGAGCACCCCTAACCAGCGGGCTTACACCCCAACATCACCCACTGGGGAGGAAGTGCTGGATATCCAGTGGGCTTGCTCCACGAGAGAAGTGGGGAACTAAGCAGTGGGCTTCCTCCACGATCATCTTCCACGGGAGAGGGAGTGCTAACTAGCCAGTGGGCTCACCCCCCATCATCAGCCACTGAAGGGGAAGTGCTAGCTCACCACTGGACTTTCCCTTTCATCATCACACACTGCGTAGAAAGTGCTAACTAACCCCATCGTCCACAGTGGAGGGAGTGCTAACTAGCCAGTGGGCTTAGGGCATGTTCATCAACCACTGAGAGGAACTGCTACTTAACCAGTGTACTTACTGCCTGTCATCACCCCCTGGAGGAAGCGCTAAGGCTGAAGGTCCCTGCAGCGTCGGTGTGATGGCAGCAGTGGAAGAAAGCCCCTGAAATCCTGTTTTTGGTCAAGTCCTCACTATTGTCTCTTTTAACCCAAAGCTCAGTGTTTATTTCTGCTGGGGTTGTTCCCACAAGGGGCTGAGGAACTGAAGCTGAAACTACCTTTCGGGCGTCCCCGACCACCTTCCTATCCTACCCCAGAGGAAGCTTTCGGGACACTCGGAGTGCTGTCTGCAGCCCTTCACCTTTCTCTCCATCAAGTCTCACAGGCAAGGTTGCCCTTCCTGCACCCCTCCTGTGGGCTGACCTGGTGAACCTCCGTGGAGGATGCGGACCAGTCGGGCCTGGGCACAACCGGCCCAGCCACTGTCGGGGGAAAGTCAGACGAGCCCTGCCTCTTGCTCTCAGTGCGTTCCTGGCGTAAAACAGGAGTTTTGTAGATAAACGTAACAGAAGGTAGAGTGCTCTGCAGATAGGAAGGAGAAGTGTGTGGTTACTCGTAGGACAAATTGCCTCTAGCAGAAAGATCAGGAAAGCTTCAAAATAGTGGTGTTCTCAAGGGACAGGCAGCATGGGCGGGGATCAGGGCCAAGTCCTCCTGGGTAGTCACCATCACGGGGCCCGGGGACACACTGGGGGCCAGGAGCAGTCCACTGGTTCAGGAGAGGGACCAGGAGGGACCCCAAGCAGGAACCTGACACTGCTTGGGTCCTCTCTGGGGCGGCCGCCCCCTCATTTGCCCTGAGCATCTTGAAACATGGGAAGGAGCAAAGCTGAGATGATGGCCACCTGCGTGATGGCAGGCAGCCTGCAGATTCATCATTAAACTACACTAATGCCGAGTCTAACAGGCAGGCACCTCCTGGCACCCTGCCCCGCCGCTGTGACCTGGGCAGTGCCGGTTCTCAGGCCTCCGCCTCCCACGTTGTGACAGTTAGAAGACCAGAAAGTCAGGTCATGTCCTTCTGAGGAGGAGGCAGCCCCTCAGTGTGGCAGAAAGAAATTCCCATTCTCCAAGCAGCAGCTAGGACATGTTTCCTGCGAACTTCATGCTTCCACCGGACAGTTTATTTTTGTAACATGCACGTCTCATCCCCCAAAAACAGGCAGAGAAACCCACTGGCCCAGCAGCAGTGTCAGAGACAGGCAGATACCTTTTCCATGGGGCCAGCTCCTGGCCTACCCCCCAGCATCTGCCCACCCAGTGCTCACGTAGCCCGGGGTTCCTGCCTTTGTGCTGGGAGCTGGGCGGCACCTTTCAGGCGGGGAAAAGCGAATCTTCTGCCGGCCTGATCAAGGCACAGTGCTTTTGTCCTGCCCTTTATTTTTGCCCAAATGCGTCTTGGTATCACCATCCGTAATTGTTCCTTCATCTCCCCCATCGACGTGAAGTCGCTTCGGCTTTGCAGAAGCAGCATTAGCCTGAGAAGCAGCAAAGAAAAGCAGAGAGGCTTAGCATACCTCAGCCACAGATTAATGCCTCTTCAAAGATGCCATCCAGATGTGGCCGGCTCTGCGCTGGCTTCCCCCGGCAACAGCTGGGGAGCCGCACCGCGCCCCGCCTTCTGTTCCCGACGTTATGAGCAGGAGTTAAAGCTGCCTCCTTAATGGCCCGGGTTTGTGTTGGAGGCATAATTTTCTGTTTACATTACAAAAGGGCAAGCTTTGTGCATTTTCATCACTGGCAGAGACAGACGAAGATTAGTTGCTTTCCCATCCATGCTTCCTCCTCCTCAAGAAAGCCCACGGCACACAAGAGCGACCGAGCTTCTCTGTCCCGGCGTCCCTCGGCGGTCCTCAGACTCACACCACAGTTGAAAGCAGCTGCTAACTTTCAACCTCACGTGAGGAGCGCGGAAAGCTTCCCACTTGTTACCAGGGCAGGTTGTTTTCGGAGTTAAAATAAAAGGAGCACCATTCTCAACTCACAATTGCCAGTGGATTCCAGTGGGGAGGAATTAAAGCCTGAGAAATAGGCTGTGTGATTTCCCCGGGTGAAGTGTCAGATGGGAAAAGGACTCAGATCCACTCCTTCCAGTTTAGTCGATTAGTAGGAAGCAGAACGCTTTGCTCTAACAACCTCCCTGTGCTGCAGAATCTCTTTGAATAAGTCAGAGTAAGAAAGGTCACCCCCACAATGAACCCCAGTTATAAGCTACAGTCTTATTACCAAATTAAGTTGAGAATCTGTGATCATTTGGCTTCATAAAGAAAAAGCAAAATTAACTTTTTTCTCTGTGACCCAGGTGTGATCCTGGGGAAGTGAGTCCTTGGCTGAGCTCGTAAGGAAGCACTCGGGGCCACCTGCCCAGAGGCACCAAGTTCTCCCTGCACTGTCTGGAGTGTGCTGTGTCCTCCTAGACGGACACCCTGTTTTTATCTCACAGCTCTGCCTGTGGATGACCAGGCAACAACTATCACAGGGTCAGCATTTTCTGGAAGGTTACAGAAGCAGACATGTTCCACTGAAAATATTGGACCGTATAAGAAACGTACAACTTGGCATTTATAAGATGATTTCCTGGGACAGTTTGCCTTCCAGGTCATGTAAAGCTTGTGTTCAGAGGTTAGACACAGACACACCATTGGCACTGGCGGCGGGAGGGAGGGAGGGAGGGAGAGGAAGGGTAGGAGGGAGGGAAGAGGGAGGGAGGGAGGGGGAGGAAGGTAGGAGGGAGGGAGGAAGAGTCCAAGTGGTCACTTCCCAGAGGAACCTGGTCGGGGGATGAATTTGGTCATCAACTATGTGAGGCAAAGAAGCCAGAGAGAGCTCCATGGTGAGATCTGACAAGTGAACTTGTAAACCAGGCTCCAAACCAAGGCACATCTGGGAAGCGTTACCTTCTCATCTTTACAAAAACCTTAGGAGGCACCAGATTTCCCCAGTACCAAAGACTGCATTTCCTGGAGGGTTGGCACTGATGGCGAGATTTGCCCAGACTCCTCACAAACACCTGCTGGGTGGTGCGGCCGCATTCCTCCCGCTGTGACTCAAGCGGGCTGCCGGTGGGCACAGAGGCCGCACCCACGCCTGTGGGAAGGCCTGTCCTGCAGATGAGGGCGGGGGAGATAGCTGTGGACACAGATGGCGAGTTCTATTCTTTGAACAAAATTTAACTTTGTTGACAGCATCTGTTTCATAAAATGAGACCACTTCTCTTTCGAATATTTTTTTAGTGGTGAATATATGGGATTGAGTTTTAATCACAAATGGGATTCTGATGGGGATGCCGTAGAGACCGTGTGGAGGGGCAGGCCTTGCATGAGGCCCTCCCGTAACCCATAGGGTTTCTGTGGACTTTCATCGGTATCTGCTGGACTTTGGCCTTTGTTAAACTTGGCATTCAGAGCAGATATTCCAAACATGTATTAAAATATTCCATGTAGGCACAAGCTAGTTCCAGTCAATATTAAGACATGCCCTTGAAGAAGAGTGTCCAAGTGCGGGTCTCAGGCCGGGACGAGTGGACCTTCTTCAGTAGGAGACACCTGCTGTGCAGTGAGTGCCCTAAATTGGTGGCTCAGACATGGCTCCAGCAGCCTGTCCAGCCCAGTGCGGGGGAGAGCTGGGCATGGAGAGAACCACCGTGCCATGGCAGAAGCCACACACCAGAGGGGGCCCAGGGAACACACACCCCCCACACCGGGATGGGGAGAGGAGTGAGAGATGTGGCCCTGGAGAGCTTCCTGGAGCCGATCCCATTCCAAGAGAGGCACCAAAGGCAGGCTCAGAGCTCCACAGCCGACGTGCCTTCGAGAATCTGTCAGGAGCTCCTGGAGATGGTTTGTGAGTGTTTTAAAGGAGGAAGGAAATATCTGCTCTGCAGCATTCTTCAGTTTGTTTCCTCTCATCGGCCTGAAGCTTCTGGTAGGTGCTGGAAAGGAGAGCATCAGTGCCTCCCCTCGGGTTTCCTCCCTCTGTGGGGAGGACGGGAGAGGACGTGCCTGAGAAGGAGCCACACGCCAACCCTTCATGGCAGACTTGAAGGCCCCCGTGCTGCGCCGTGTGGGGTGCGGTGTGAAGGCCGCGGGGTGCAGTACCCACAGGGAGAAGCAGTGTGGGTCGTGCCTGGCCACAGGTGCTCCGGTCACCTGGACTATAAACGTCTCCACATTGGGCTGGGGCTGGCCCTGGTGCCCGGGCTCCAGGGTAAGATGTGCTCCCCATCCAGGCAGCCAGGCAGCTGGTCCAGGGACCCCACCTCTGGCTGCACAACCTGCCTGCTTTCTGCTGAGGGAAGCAGTGTTTCACAGAACACACGAATGACACGAGTCCCTCAAAGCCAGGCAGCCTCTGTCACTTAAAGACAATCACGTATGACAAAGTCATACATACCAGAATATGCTGTCCAATGCCCTGGATATGACAGCTATTCGAGGAACATCATCTTGACAAAAATGTTCCCAAAGAAAGAACACTGTTCCTCCGTCCAACGTGCAAATTTATTCATAGGAATCAATACAGTTTCAGCTCCAGATCAGACGGGAGGACTATTAGAGCGGCTCAGTAAATGCACCGTCAAAATCACTGGGGGAATCTGAGCATGGCCACATCGCCCACCACACACGCACACACAGATTACACACACACACAGACACACACACACACACACACGAATGCACTGTCAGAATCACCAGGGGAATCTGAGCATGGCCACACCACCCACCACACACAGACACACACACACACAGACACACACACACACACACGAATGCACTGTCAGAATCACCGGGGGAATCTGAGCATGGCCACATCGCCCACCACACACACACACACGAATGCACTGTCAGAAACACTGGGGGGATCTGAGCATGACCACACTGCCCACCACACACACACACACACACACACACACAAATGCACTGTCAGAATCACCAGGGGAATCTGAGCATGGCCACACCACCCACACCACACACACACACACACACACACACACACACACACGAATGCACTGTCAGAAACACTGGGAGTATTGAGCATGGCCACATCGCCCACCACACACACACACACACGCACACACACAAGCACTGTCAGAATCACCAGGGGGAATCTGAGCATGGCCACACCACCCACCACACACACACACACACACACACACACACACACACACACAAGGAAAGTCTACATTAATCTTCAAAGGCAGAGGGAGGAGTCCACCCTGGCCCTCTCCCTTCAGCCTGCATGTGGCACAACTGGGTTCCAGAATGATGGGCGGTGACGCAGACCACAGAGCGAGCTGTCACACCTGGAAAAAGGGGTCACCATAGAGCGCGGGGCCAGGTCTGCACCCCCCCACCCCCTGCTTCCTATCATTTTCTAAGAGGTCTCTAAAAACGTGTTTGAATATTAAAGATATCAGTACAGAGGCAGAAAGCATTAAGGAGCATGAGAAGACGTAAATTTTAAAGTCATTTTTGGTCCACACTGTATATGAACAAGTTCTCTGTGATGTATTTTATTCTCTTCAGGAGCCAAAATAAACACCAAGTGTGTCCCACTCTGCTCCAAGCACCCACGGCGCGACGTTAATGGGAGTTCTTTCCTTGATGCTGTCATGTGTTCCAGCAAAACTGCTTTCACGCGTAAATCTGGCATCGGAAGCCGGAGGTCTAGATTAGAATGACGAAACGCAGACGGTCTTTCTCTCTAACTGGTGCATTTCATGTGGTCTTCTGAAAATTACTTGCTCCCTCTCATCTTGATATATCTACTATTTCATCATTTAAATCAAAAAAAGGAAAAAGTCCTCTATATCTTTCCTCCATGTGACACTTAAGGACAGATAAGAGTCGACGGAAACAGGAGATCTGGGTCCGACCGAGCCCTAGATCTTAGGACGGTCCCTTAAGGTCCCTGGGTCTCCTTCCCCTGTCTATAAAATGGCAATGACCATCCCTACCTCCTGAGAATCAGATGAGACGATGAGGAGCCATGCCATGAAAACAGCCCGATGTGTAAGAGGTTCACCTACTGTGCCTGAGAGGAACTATCGCCTGCAGAAGACAGGAAGACTCCCTGTCAGAGGCGAGCTCTCCTTCCTGCTGGAAGGCTGTGCCCCTGTGAATGTGGGCGCTCGTGCAGCGGCAGAGACGGGCGCGGGAGCGGGGAGAGTGGCAGGGCTGCGTGCAGATGGCCCTCGGGTAGCGGAACAGGGAGAGGACGACAGTCTGAGAGTCAAGTGTGAATGCCTCCAACAGAAGGAGGTTCACCTGCTTACAGCAAAGAGGACGGGGGAAGTGCAGCCCAGCGGCACGAGCCTCAGAAAAGCAGAGGGTTCCTTCTTCCTGAGAACAAGAAAGGAAGGGATCAGACATGGCAATGAACAGCAAAGAAACTTTGGAGCCCAGTTCCCAATTGTGCACCCTAAGCGCAGGAAAAGAAGTCCTCCCCTTGAGAAACCACAGAAGGGGCTGCAGGGTGGGAGCCAGACCAAGCGAGGTGCCGTGCAGGCCCCGCTCATTGGCAGTCACTGTGTAAACGGCCCCAATTCTGACTTTGAGGGCGCAGGGAGAGCCAGGGAGAGGCGGCGCAGGAGTCTGTGGATGCAGCCCCAAAGAGGCTGGACAATCCTAGGTGGGAGCTCAGGGGAAGTGAGTCGGCTGCTGGCTCAGTCTCCAGATCTTGGATTTGTGGTTTCTGGGCTGAGTTGCTAGTGAAATGCAGGAGACACGGCCTTGGGGTCACCAAGCCACATGCACGTGATGACGTTGAGCAACAACTCAGCCAAAGTGGCCTGTGCCCAGAGAGTGCAGCGTTGCCTCCTGGATCCACCTCTGCTCACGTCACGCGAGCACAGAGCCACCTACGGGGCTGGTTGGTCAGCCAGCACTTGCGTGAAGAGAGACCTCTGATCTAGGAGCCAGATCCTGCAGCAAAATAATGCTTCCTACTGTGCATGAAGGTTCCTGACATCACCGCAGGGGCGGGGGATGGCGGTGACAAGACAAGGAGGGTGCAAAGCCACAAGTCGCCAAAGACTGGGGCAGGGGCGTTTCTCTTAAATGGCGTCTCCCAGCTGGTGCCCTCTTCCTGTTAGAAACTTGATTGAGGAGCCACCTTCTGGAAGGATCACAGGAAGGCAGCGTTGGTATCTGGAGTCACCGTGAGCCGCCATCCTGTTCTGAGAAGTGCCGCCTGTGTCCTTCCCATCTCAACAGAACCACCCATGGGCTAGGACGCCCAACCAGAGGCTCTGCCCCCTCCCTGCCGCTGCCCAATCTCCGCACCTAGATGAGAGATTCAGAGCTTGGGATAACCAGAAACACAATGGGCACCCAGGCACTCTTCCTCTCCCCTCCCCTCCTGGCTCCTCGCCAGCCACACCCACTGTGTAAACAGGCCCAGGATCCAACTCAGTTGGGGTAAAAGGAGACACTCGCTAGGGTGAGGTCAGAAGATCCTGGGTTGAGGGCACAGATGAATCACGTTTCACGTGCTGTGGGAGGGAAGGAGATGCAATCCTGCAGGTCACCATCAAACCCCTCCCCCAGCAAGGGCCAGAGGAGCCCACCCAAGACAGTGTCCACCAGACCTGAGAGCCTGGACCAGACAGGACTCCACAGTGCGCCCCGTCTCAGTGTCAGAGAGCAAGCAGATGGAGACCATGAGAAGTCCCTCACTCTGCAAGGAGTGCACACTGTTTCCTTATGGAAAGAAGTTTCCTTATCCAAGAACATGAAAGCAGAAAACAGGAAAGAAAAGTCTGTGGGGAAATAATCCACAGCATTAAAGAAGGGAAATAACCCAGCTTCTATTTGACCCAATAATTATTTATATAAGAGTGTTTTTAATGCTCCAAAGGATAGGGGAGTGGTGTTTATTTAATGTTTGTTTTGTTGGCTGCAATTTGGGCTTTCTGTAATTCACTGATGTATTCTTTATGATCCAATATATAATAAGTTTTTACATTTGTTATGAATACATGTGAAAAGAAGGTCTATTCTCTGTAAGGCACATAGCTAGAGATTATATACATAATTTCGTGTGCATACTATTGAGAAAACAAGAATGTTACATATCAAAATATAGGAGAGAAAGGCCAAAGCTGCACTAAAAGATAAATTCATAGCAACCAAAATAATCATTAAAAGAAAAAAGATAGAAGGAAAGAAGGACAAAAGGAAGGAGGGAAAGAAGGATGGAGAATTCCTCTTCCCTGGCATTTTATAAATTTTATTTATTTTTCAGAGAATAGATAGTTTTCATGCTCTCTTAATTCTCTCAGAGTATAGAAAAAGCCAGAAAGATATTTAATTCATTTTTTTGAAGCTACCATGATTCTGATCATCATATTGAATTCTCACAAATATAAAAAAAGAAAAAGGAAAACCATGGATTCTTCTTACTTCGAATGTAGACTGGAAATTTTTGAGTAAAATATTAGCAAATTCAGCAGAATAGTAGGAGAATAATCCAGCAAGAACAAGTAGGCATCATCCCAGTAATTCAAGAACAGCTCAATTTTAACCCAAAAGACAATCGTCGTAAAATAATCTCAAGAGATGGTAAAAATATTTTCATTGCATGCAATGTCCTTTCTTGAATTTTTAAAGCTCTTTGAAAGCAGAAATGGACGCATATCACCTCAGCACTGTAAAAATGTCTAAAACTAAAGGCAATGTCTTACTGGGTGGAACAAAACTGTAAAATCACCTTGCTGTCAACATTAATGCAGTTCTCAATTATTAGAATAAAACATGAAATAGAAATTAGAAGAATAACTATTGGAGAAAAGTTTACAAGCAAATCATAACTTGCACATTTTTAAAAAGAAACAACAGCAAAATGAATACAGAATTGTTAGACTTGATTTGTTGAAGGAATTTTCTGGAAGTCAAGATTGTGCACCACTTCCAAGTTCCAGCAATGGTAGAGTGGCTTCTATCACTCCGACCTTTCTGCCTAAAACAATTGCAAACTCTGAAGAAAACGTGTGAGATACTGATTTGAAGGCATGGGCTTTGAATGTGTATCTGCTGTTTGTTCCGCCATCTGGCGAGGCCAGAGCGTTCCCGGGATCCTGCTGGCCCCAGAATGAGACCATGGGGCAGGCGCGGTCGGCTCACCTGCGGCAGGGGCAGAGCCTCAAGACCTCCCAACCCTGTGAGAAGTAAAGGTTGACGGTGAAAGCTGTGGGAAGGCGGAGATAATTCTTACACAGAATTATCATAGCAAAAGCCCTGCCTCAACTGAAACTGCTCGCAGATGGGGTGCTGCCGTAAAACACCTCAAGGTAGAGGCTCTGGCAACACACGGGGCCACAGACAGGTAGGAAACTGGTTTGGGCTGGAAAAATGAAGGCTTGTTACATCATGGTGGAAAAAGCAGCTGCCACGACAAGCCACATGCAGAAAATGCACCTAAAGTTTCTGATTCACTTATTATTACTAACTGCCCTTGATAAGGCCCCACCGGAGGGAGGGACCCAGAAAAGAGCTCGAGCTTATGCACCACGTGGAGAGGGCGTGCTGGGAGCCGAAACTCTGAACTGGCAGGAACTGAAAAGTGGCTTCACATCTCCAGCCGGTAAAAGGCAAAATTAAGAATGTCTGAGTTTGCCTCCCAAGATTCAGCCTCAAGGCAGAGGCAGAGTCCAGGGTGAAGGCCATTAGGACCCAGCATGGGGGCAGAGACGAGTCCAGGGTGAGACCACTGGGACCCAGTGTAGGGGCAGAGGCCAGGTCCAGAGTGAGACCACTGGGACTCAGCATGAGGGCAGAGGTGAGGTCCAGGGTGAGACCACTGGGACCCAGTGTAGGGGCAGAGGCCAGGTCCAGGGTGAGACCACTGGGACTCAGCATGAGGGCAGAGGCGAGGTCCAGGGTGAGACCACTGGGACCCAGTGTGGGGGCAGAGGCCAGGTCCAGGGTGTGTGACCACACCCTACAAGCCCCTGGTCAGTCTTTTCAGCCTCTAGAAAGTGGTCTCAAGGCTGGTCCTGAAGAAGCTAACCACGGAAAAGACAGTCACCCGTAAGGATAGCCGCGTGCCTAACCTGCAGAGCTGGCTAATGGGTACAGAAAAGAGGCCTGCAGCGCTCCTCAGGGTTGTAGGCCAAAGTTCCCCCAGCTGGGGTTAAGACACCAAAAGGGACCCGTACTTCCCAAATTTCCACAAGCAGAAAGCAGGCAGAGAAAGCTGCTCAGCCCCAGGAAGGGGGCTCTAAAATCCTCCCTTAAATGCAGCCAGCAGGGGAAGGAGAGGAAGAGCCCTCCCACACCGCCCCCCAGGCAGCCAGCAGCTGTGGACGGTGGAGCACAGCTCTAGGGAGGCCTGAAAGGTGCTCAGCCCCCACACCTGCGCCCAGGATTTCATGACCTCATGCCCGGGCGGGCGCTGTGTTCTTCTGCCTTTCTATCTGTCTCCACCACCAGGCATGGGGCCTGGAGTGGGTAGCAGACCGTCCTCACTTGTCAGGGCTGTGGACCAAGAGGAGCCGCGCCCAGTCCTGGCTCAGCGCGTGAGACCCAGGACTCCAGAGAGATGCCACCCTGCGTGGACGCACCTGCCTGGCCTCTCACAACCAGCGTCTTTATTTCTCATAGTAAAATAAATCACAAAATGTAAAAGGCAAACTTGGGCAGCACTTTGAGCAAATAATGATATCCTTAATATATAAACAGCACATACAGATACATAAAAAATTCACTAAGACTTTCAATGGAAATAAGCAAGCAACAGGAGTGGATACATTTTTAAACAAAACAGCTAATAAACCTTTAAGATATTTCAACATGATAAGTTATCAAGGAAACAGAATTTTTCAGAATAATATAGTTCATTTTCCTCCATAAAATTAGCAAAACCTTTTGACAAGAGCAGTACTCGGCTGTGTTGAGTGCACTGTGTGAACACTGCCGGGATCCAGCAGGCAGAACACAGAATACAGCACACAGAAGCGCACGGCCTCTCCAGGCAGAACACAGAATACAGCACACAGAACCCCACAGCCTCTCCAGGCAGAACAGAGAATACAGCACACAGAACCCCACGGCCTCTCCAGGCAGAACAGAGAATACAGCACACAGAAGCGCACAGCCTCTCCAGGCAGCAGCTGTGGGCGCCTGGAGCCCAAGCCCCAAAACACTCTCGCTTTTGGTCCACATATGCACTTTTTAGGAACCCACCCTCAGGGAACAGTTTCCCTTCAAATTCTTTGTTGAGGGTGGGTTCCTAGAAGTGTGTATGCTGAGGGTGGGTTCCTGTGCTGCCCTCACAGACTGTAACGGAGAACCCTGGAATTCTCTGCTCAGCCACCTGCCTTGTGAAGCGGTGTCCCGGGGCCACAGCAAAGATCAGATCCTGCCCAGGCTGCCATCTTAGAAATTGGGATCGGCTGCTCCTGGGCCTCCAGTCCCCCCCCCATGCGCATGTCCCCCGCCGGCGAGTGGAGGAGCCCCCAGTTCTGAAGGCCTCCCTGGGTGGGCTCTTCCTGCTGGTTAGCCTCAGCTTGTCCTGTGCGACTTAGAGACCTCCGCATGCTTCTCGGCTGCACCCCACGGTTTCAGGGGTACTTCTGCCAACAGCCTGAATCCCGGGAGCTGTCTTTAAGCAGGAACCAGGCAGAACTACTTAAATACTTGGCAAAACAGGCAGCAGTGTGATCCGTCATAGAGTGGAATTTTAAACCATGATTATGTCAAGTTTCTTAAAATACAACAAAACATTTGTTATAACGTTAGGTGAAAAAGCGCGAAACTAAAAATAATGTTTGGTCTCAGCTATGCATAAAACAGAGCAAGAAAGTGACTCAGAAAACATAACAAACGAACTTGTTGGCAAAATAACTTTCTTTATTTTCTTCTGTATGCCTCTCAGAGTTTTCAAGTTTTTATGCCATGAGCACACATAAACGTGATCATAAAAGAAGAAAGAAAAAGGCCTATCTTTAGCTGGGCTCGGGGAGCAGTGGCCTGAAACCCCATGAGGAAAGTAAGAGGAGGAGGTGGGGTGAGGGCCAGAAACCAGGGAGGGAGCCTCCTTTTAAAATGTGTATGGTGGAAATGGTGTGGACAGGAAAAGCGCCTTTTAACGAGACCGAGGAAGCAGAGGGCGTGTTTTGGGAAGGGGCTGGCACCTCTGTGATTTCCAGCCTCTCTGTTGGACCTCTCTTACAAGCGTCACAGAGATTGGTTTTTACAACCCTCAAGTTCACTCTGATGTTCGCCCTGTGGGCTTCATGTGAAGCTGTGAGACTGCAGGTGCACCTCATCCCCTTCCACACACTAGTCCCTCGGTGGTGAGGAGACAGTCCCTGTGGCTCCTCCTTCTCCACTGCGACCTGGCAGCAACCTAGGGTCGGGAGGTGCACGAGGCTCCCGTGAAGACCTCTTTTCCTTCATCAGCAATCAGACGCTGCACTCAAGAGCACCCGACCCGTGCGGAGCCAGGATGCTGACCAGAAGAAGAAACACTTTGCAGCCTGGCAGAGCAGTGGCTTTGTGGATAAAGGGAGGCTAAGCAGATTTCCACAGGTGCATGTGGCTGCACAAGTGCATGCCACGAGCCCCTCACTCCCTAATGCGGTAACACAGACCAGAAGTGAAGATGGAGTGTGGGCGTGCCTGTGCAGGGTCATCACAGGACCAGACATCCTCCTGGAGGGTCGCAAGCATCAGCCCCGCACCCACATTCCCAGGGCCTCCCATCTGCTCTCAAATCTTCCATGAGTGGCCTAGGGCAGCACAGGAGTTCCTATCCCAGGCCCCGCCCTGGGGGGCAAACCATGGACCGCAGGAAAACCCCGTCACTGTGGGCGTCACCCACCGAGCACACAGTCACTGAACATCTCCCTCTGCCTCCAGAAACCCATCCTCATCTGAAAGATGGGGCGAGGCCTCCACACCCAAGTCCTCTGTTCCCTCCCCCGGGAAGGGAAGGCTTGGCAAACGTGGCAGGTGTCTGACAGCAGCATTGCCCTTGGACCTCACATGGCTAGAGGTCTCGACCTATTTGGTAGAGTCGTTTATTTCTCTCAAGTACTGGGTGTTACTTGGGTGTTTCTATGAACACCCCCCAGTGTTAAACAAACATGTTAGACAAAGCAAAAGTGACCCAGAGAGGAGAGGATGTTTTCTGTTTTTATCCTAGGAGGGGCTGATGGAAGGGAGCGTTCAGAAGGCTGCATTTGCCGTCAGTTCCAACAAGCACTTAGTGAGCACCTGCTGTGTGCCTCACTGTCTGGCTTTGGGCACACAGAGATGAAAGAGAGAGGGTCACTCCCAGAGGAGGCTGGAGGCGTGGGGTGGGGACAAGGACTCGGCACAGACTCCAGCACCCGCAAGGAGCCGGGCAGGAACAGGCCACCGCCATGGGGCCTGACCGCACATCCCACACCTGCCAGCCAGACCAGGCTTCCAGCTGGGTCGCTGAGTTCTTTTGAGTCAAACTTAGCAACAGAAAACACAGATTGTTTCAAAGAGGATTTGATTTTTTAGCAAGGCTGGAGCGCAGGGCTTCTCACCTCACAGCAAGACCACCGATGAGTCACAGTGGGTTCGCCGGGCCTTTCCGAAGAGTCGGGCTGCAACGCAGGGTGCAGGGAGGAAAGTTCCACCAGGCCCCACCACGAGGACTGCGGTGTGGACTCCTGGATCTCTCGGGTAACCGGGTTAATAAGCGACCACACAGCAGAGCGTCTCTGTGATGTAAAATCTCACAACCCAGCCTGGCAGGGAGGCACATGTCATAGCTGGTGCTGTACCAGGGCCACATGTGGAAGATTTCAAGAGGTAATTAGGGAAAATAGAGACCGCATGACCAGTTAAGGAAAGCAGCATGGAGGGAGGGACAGATGCAGTTACTCCAAGGAGATGTCTCTTTCTGAGTTCTCTTACTCATCAGGCGCAAACCTGACTATTAATTAAATAATTCCACTAAAAAGGAGAAAAGAAATCACTCATAACTTTTTTCAAGCACCACTTTGTAAGCGTTAGCCCTTCGTGCCTACTTGCGGCTACAGGGGTAGAAACCTGTAATTAACAACTTGGTGATTGCGTCTGCAAGAGTAATTGCCGCGAATAGCCTGGAGGCACTAAGAATGGACAGCGTTTCTCCCCGGCTCTCCCCTGGTCTCCACCCTTTCTGACGAGGTCCACTGGCTGTTACTCCCATCTTACCGAAGACTTCACCTTTCACAAGAACCGTGTATGAACAGGGCAGTTCCACACGGTGACTTCTTCCGGAGGCAGTCAATGCATATGCCGTGGTAATTCCCTTGCTCTCAGAGCAGCCGGGAAAGGAAAGGGAAAAAGCGTATACAGGCTGGCCTGAGATTACATTACCAATTATCATGAAACTGTCTGCAACTTCAAAGGGCTTGGAAGCTGGGGAAAGCACGGTTTATCGTAGCTGTAAGAGTCCTGCAATTATCTCCATGTCACCCAGATGGAGAACAGTGAGCGGGCGGCTAGCTCCGGTCTGGGGGGGGAGAGGCTGCATGACGGGAAAAGAGAAAGCAGCATTTTCTTTGGACTATGAATCATTGGTTTTGGATCAGATATTGACAAGAAGCAGAATCTTGGATACATTAACCACAAGCACCTCCATCCCGTAGATTCAAGCGTCTACGTAGGGTAAACATGTCACCAGCAAGGAGATGAGCCATGCTTTCCTGCTCTCCCCGGAAACTCTCATTTTTAGGTACATCAACAGATGGTTAATAGTGTGTCAAGAGGGGCTCACGCCTGCGAACGCACCAAAGCAGCGGCAAGGAAAACACACGTTTGGAAGCAAAGCTTCAGACTGACGTCACTTCCTGATTAGACTTTAGGGGACTCTTTTTTTTTTTTTTTTGCTTATTTTGGGATTTTTCCAATGGGATTAATAAGACTTCAGTATGACCCACGGTATCTTAGAACTAACGACAACAATGGAAAATTAATGTAATGTTTATCGATGCAGAGGAAAGTTCTCTGGCTAAAAAGATACCACGTAAAAAACAATTAAATTCTCATGCAGTCACAAGACAAATTCATGTGCAGCCTGCATGCTGTGTGCCCCATGCCCAGGAAAAATCCCTCTGCGGCTCTGAGGTCCACAGTTCTCCAAATCCACCTAACTCTTGAAGGAAGCCATCCGCCACACTGCTGTCCCTCTCCCCCTTCCTGCCCCACAAGGGTCAGTCAGGTGCCACCATTTCCAGCGCGATGGGAGGCAGCACTAAAGGCAGGCCTGGCCTCCACCGCGTCTTTGACCAGTGACATCCCCCTTCTCAGCTTCCTCTCCTGAGAGAACAACAGGCTTTCTCTTACACTCGCTCTCCATTCTAACTTTCATTAACCTCAGATACTTCTTAATAGCACAGACTAGGGCAAAGTCGCCTAAACGTTTTTATTTCATTGCATAGATTCAACTTTTAAATTCACAATATTATGTCAGTGTAATTGAATAAATGAAACATATAGAATGAATTTCCCTTTCTCATTTTCTTTTTGGGGTTCAAGGAAGCCTCTTCACTTGTTTCGAAAGTAGCAGATGACTGTTGCTAAATCATGAGAAAGGATAAATCAGTTTATTTTTAACACCTCCCACAGTCTCAACTCCAGAGGCCATCAGTGTTCATGTCTTGTATATTTCTTTCTAATCTTCTGTGTATTTTTACATTTTGACATCATATGATTCATAGTTGTAATTCTCCTTTTTTCATAAAATTTTCTTAATTGATAGTTTTTCATGTCCTTGTTAACTCTTACAGATAATCTTAAAAGGTCTGCAACCATCCTTCTTGCAGAAAATACTAGTTATAGCTACGATGCTGGTGTATAGCAAAGTTACCGTGATGGGCTAGCCACTCTGCTGAGCGTTCGGATGAGCTGACTTGACTTCACAAGAACCTGATGAGTTCGGTATCCTGAACTCCATTTTGTAGATGAAAGAACTGGAGCAAAGATTCCAAGACCTCCAGCGGAACCTAGACCCCCATGCAAGTGTTTCAGCTCCAAAGCCGCCTGCACCCTCCAGCAAAACCCGATCATTCACTCCGCTCTGTCACTAACATTGAACATTGCAATTGTTTCCCATTTTTCACTGTACCGGTCTGTTTTAATGTATCCTATTTCTTTCAGCCACTCAAAATGTATCCAGAGCAGTTGAGATGTAGCAAAATTATTTTGTTTCTTTCTTATTTCCTATTGCAACTGTCAAGGCAGTTTAGAGGGCTGAGGATGGGCATGGGGGAGAGAGAAACAGGAGCCAAGAACCCAGAGGTTCCACAAAACAAAAGCGTGAACCAAAAAACAAAAAAACAGTCCTGTTGAGAGTTTGACTATATGACCTGGGAGTCAAGGAGAGACCACGTTGGCCTCCTGCAAGTGTTAATTAGTTGCTACTCCTATCTCCGGACGACGGGCCATAAACCGACAAGATCACCTGCAACACAGTGAAAGAAAGGCCTGCCATGGTTGGGAAAGCCGAGGGACCCAGCTCAGACGTTACTCGGCCTCCCATGGGGTCTTCGGGGCCTTCGTTAAAATGAGAAAGCTGATACAGATCATTTCAAATGATGCTTTCTTGCTTTAAAATATCTATAATTCCAATTTACAAAGGGCCAACCAACCTACAGAAAAATAAGTAATAGACGTTTACTCTGGGAAACTAACCCAATGACCCATATGCCACGAGGCCATCATCTACAGAAAGCCCTTCCTGGGTGGGTGTCCACATCGTAAGTTTAATGGCTGCTAACTGGCATCCTTGTTAGCATTTTTGGAAGAAATATTCGAATGAATGGATTTCCCTTTCCACTTTAAACATAAGAAAACCCTCTCATGGAGACTCCACTTTTGCTTCTGAGCAACCACCAGGAGCATCTTCCCCAGCCTGGCAGCCATCTGACGTCTTCACGCTCCAAGCCACCGACACAGTCTTGGAAAATTAAAGCCCAGTTCTCTCTTTTGCAATGATGCTTTTTGCTACCTATTAATGAGTGAAATTGCTAGTCCAGACATGCTAGAGGAGTCAGCGCCAAGCTGAAAGCTGTTTGGCTTTCATGTGTGTGCTTCTTTGAGATAAAATGAAATGATACGTAATCTTGAATTATGTCATGAGGCACAATGCTACCACTTCCTGGAAAATGTGGAGCTAATCAGTTATTCATTTAGGAATTAACTAGAGCATCGATTGTCAGATTAAAGTCCTTTAAAATTCTCAATGTCCTTTTCTTGGTGTTAACACTCCAAGTATACTGAGTCCTTTGTGTATATTTGAGCAGGAAAGAGGAGAAGGCTTTCTCATGTGCCAAACGGAAAAAAAAAACAAAAGTATCCTTTGCTTCAGTTGTTAGGCGAGCACTTGGTGATTTGCCGCACTGGCTCAGACACTCAAAGCGGCAGAAACAAACACTGCCACATGTGTGTTGAACAGGCAGAACAGTAACTGCTGCGGACTTCCAAATAGAGGCTGATGTCACTGTGGGACGATGTGCTCTGGCTCCCGCGCCATTCTTCCCCTCTTTGCGTCCACAAATCCCATCAATCCCGGCATCTACCGCTCCAGCCCCCATCTTGCTCTGCAGATACAAACGCAAGCTCTAAAGACAATTCCTTCATGTGCTTCACTGGCTGAAAAGCAGCCAACCGTAGCCCAGTATATTCTTTCTTTTATTTTTATTATTATTATTATACTTAAAGTTCTGAGATACATGCGCAGAACGGCAGATTTGTTACACAGGCATACGCATGCCATGGTGGTTTGCTGCACCCGTCTACCCGTCATCTACATTAGGTATTTCTCCTAATGCTCTCTCTCCCCCTAGCCTCCTACCCCCTGACAGGCCCCGGTGTGTGATGTCCCCTCCCTGTGTCCTTGTGTTCTCATTGTTCAACTCCCACTTATGAGTGAGAACGTGTGGTGTTTGGTTTTCTGTTCCTGTGTTAGCTTGATGAGGATGATGGTTTCCAGCTTCATCCATGTCCCTGCAAAGGACATGAACTCATCCTTTTTTATGGCTGCATAGTGTTCCATGGTGTATATGTGCCACATTTTCTTTATCCAGTCTATCATTGATTCGTAGCCCAATATATTCTTACAAAAGATAATCTGTGAAAGATGAAAGAGCACACTACTGAATTTTGACAAAGGTTTTCTAATTCCCTACCGTGACACACCCAGTATTTTTGTACGTGCAGGCATTTGATCTTGTGCTCGTAGGCATTTGTCTCATTTGAGCACCGCACGTATTTTCTTTCTGTGCATATTTGGTTTGACAATGTGTATTGAGAATGTCCCACATGCCAGATGATGAGTTAAAAGCAGGTAAAGCCACAACCCCCTGACTTCCAACCCAGGAGCCACCTGCGTGGAGGGGGAAGACAGGCATATATTTTGTAAAAATTCAAAAATGATGAATAACATTTTCAACTAGAAAAAAAAGTTTAAAGCATCTGGAAATGTTTCAGATATTGCCTGACTTTTACCTTTCTCCCTACCAAACCGCTTTAGTTTGGTATTCTAAAAATGTTTTCATACCTATCCTGTTTTATATACATGTTTTCAAGGAAAGAATTTCTTCCAAGCTTTGTGACCCTTTGAGTGAAAACCTGGTGTGTGTGTCTCTCCGTTTGTGTGGGCAGGGCCAGGAAAGCTCCTTGTTGTTCAAATCTGCCTGGGATAAATGTAAGGTCTGAAGCTACAGGCCCCAGAGCAGCAACAGATGTGACGTGTGCTGTAGGAGTCACCACTAGGAACGGGAGTTTTCTCTAAGACTGTTTCACATAAATAATTCACACTTGCTGAGAGCAACAGGGTTGAAACAGCTATTACGACACACAAGGGTAATGACACAGGAATCAGAGCTTAGTTCATAACGCATTTTGGAAATTTCTAACATGTAGAACAAGAGAGGTACAAAGTGTCTCTATCTGAATTTACAGTAAATAGGCAAATACATTTACCAGGTACCTACTTCCATGAGCATGATGAAAGAAGCTGGTCCTTTCATCTAAACCATTTAGCTAGACAACGTCACTGTCATCATTAGCGACGTTTGTCATCTAAAAAGAAGGTCTAGACATAACATAAATTTTCTTTTCTTTTTTTTTTCTTTTTTTTTTTCTTTTTGAGATGGGGTCTCACTTGTTGCCTAGCCTGGAGTGCAGTGGTACAATCAGGGCTCACTGCTGCCTCAGCCTCCTGGGCTCAAGAGACCCTCCCACCTCAGTCTCCTGAGTAGTTAGGATTAAAGGCACACGCCACCACACCTAGCTAATTTTTTTTTTTTTAATAGAAATGGGATTTTGTCATGTGGCCCAGACTGATAAGTTTTCCTTCTTTCTTTCTTTTCTTTTTGTCACCCAGGCTGCAGTGCAATAGCAGCACAATTATAGCTCACTGCAGCCTGCAGCTTCAAACTCCTGAGTTCCAGGAATCCTCTTGTCTCAGCCTCCTGAGTAGCTGAGACTACAGGCACATGCCACCATGCCCGGCTGGTTTTTCGTTTTTTTGGAGAGATGGGGTTGTTGCCCAGGCTGATCTTGATCTCCCATCCTCTAGCGATCCTCCCACTTCAGCCTCCCAAATTGCTGGGATTACAAGCATGAGCCTGCTCCTGGGATTACAAGCATGAACCTGCTCCTGTTATTACAAGCATGAACCACTGCTCCTGGGATTACAAGCATGAACCACTGCTCCTGGGATTACAAGCGTGAACCTGCTCCTGGAATTACAAGCGTGAGCCTGCTCCTGGGATTACAAGCGTGAACCTGCTCCTGGGATTACAAGCGTGAACCACTGCTCCTGGGATCACAAGCATGAACCTGATCCTGGGATTACAAGCATGAACCACTGCTCCTGGGATTACAAGCGTGAACCTGCTCCTGGGATCACAAGCGTGAACCTGCTCCTGGGATCACAAGCATGAACCACTGCTCCTGGGATCACAAGCGTGAACCTGCTCCTGGGATTACAAGCGTGAACCACTGCTCCTGGGATTACAAGCGTGAACCTGCTCCTGGGATTACAAGCGTGAACCTGCTCCTGGGATCACAAGCGTGAACCTGCTCCTGGGATTACAAGCGTGAACCTGCTCCTGGGATCACAAGCATGAACCACTGCTCCTGGGATCACAAGCGTGAACCTGCTCCTGTGATTACAAGCGTGAACCTGCTCCTGTGATCACAAGCGTGAGCCTGCTCCTGGGATCACAAGCGTGAGCCTGCTCCTGGGATCACAAGCGTGAACCTGCTCCTGTGATTACAAGCGTGAGCCTGCTCCTGGGATTACAAGCGTGAACCACTGCTCCTGTGATCACAAGCGTGAACCTGCTCCTGGGATCACAAGCGTGAACCTGCTCCTGGGATCACAAGCGTGAACCTGCTCCTGGGATCACAAGCGTGAGCCTGCTCCTGGGATCACAAGCGTGAACCACTGCTCCTGGGATCACAAGCGTGAACCTGCTCCTGGGATCACAAGCGTGAACCACTGCTCCTGGAATCACAAGCATGAACCTGCTCCTGGGATCACAAGCGTGAACCTGCTCCTGGGATGACAAACGTGAACCTGCTCCTGGGATGACAAGCATGAACCACTGCTCCTGGGATCACAAGCGTGACGGGCGGCCGGGGTGAACCTGCTCCTGGGATCACAAGCATGAACCACTGCTCCTGGGATTACAAGCGTGAGCCTGCTCCTGGGATTACAAACATGAACCGCCCTTCCTGGCCAATTTCCTGCTCATGTTTTCCTTCCTAAGCAAAAAATTCACATCATTTTTACGTACTAAGCACTCCTAACAATGAAAGTTAAATACGAGACCAGGAGGGTGGCTCACATATGTAATCCCAGTACTTTGTGGGGCTGAAGCAGGAGGATCACCTGAGCCTGCAAGTTTGAGGCTGCAGTGAGCTATGATTGTACCACTGCACTCCAGCCTGGGCAACAGACTCTGTCTCTAAAAAAATAAAATGAGAAAGTTAAATAAGAAAACATTGGGTCAAGAACTAGAACGTCAATAGCCAGAAGCCAATTTTCTAAATGGTCATGGACATGTCTGCAAAAGTTACCGTATCGTATAAGCATATAAGAAATGATCATGAAATAACAAAGCTTAGACAAATGCACCCTGTTTAACATGCACAATGAGCCCTGGCTGTGGGCAGGCCTGTGGCTTTCCCCCTGGTATTGCCTCACTCAAAGCATTTCCAGGGTCCTCTTTCATCATTGCCTTCAGCCAGTTAGGAAGCCAGCTGAGAAGCACCAAGCCCCTTTTTGTGCGACTCCCCTCACATCTTTACCAGGTTGGTTATGCAGCTCGCATACTTACGCATCATACTCAATTCCGAAGAGCTTGAGTCGCTCATGTTAAATCACTTCCACGCAGAGGCTCAGGCGTCGTGGTCATCACTGAGATGCACGAGGGTGAGCTGCAGGCCACGGTGGCCACTTAAACACAAGCTGTTCAGTATTTTCCAGCAACACCAGCCTCTTTTGACCAAATGCTCAAGGGGTGACTTTTCTGAAGAAGGCTTAATTCGAATTCATACATCCTGTATGTGTTTAAAGATCAGTTTCTTTCTAATCAGACCTTCTATGCCTTCAGAAAGCCTGTGTGCCAGGAAGACAAATATGTCATCCTAATTTGATTTCCATATTTAAATTACTTTTGTTATAAATACAAAATGCTCATGATTGTATTGTTAATACTGAAAGCAATGGTTGCTGTTCAATAGCCTTCTCCAAATGCTCTGCACACATTACCCCACTTAATCCTCACAACAGCCCTCTGACACAGGGATCATTATCTTATGAAGTTTTTCTATGGAAACACTGAGAACAGAAAGCTTAACAGTCTCTCCCTGGGTCAAATAGCAAAGCCAGGCAGCAGTCCTAGTATTCTGGGGTGCAAGACCTACATTCTCAACTCTCAACCACGGTGCTTAGCTGGGTGTGGATGGCGCCCCGGGTATGAGATGAAGGTGGGAAACAGCAAGGGTGTCACAGTCTCGGACTGGCAATTCCGTGGAGCAAGAATAAAACAATGAGAAGGCTAGCAAAGGACCACGGGGTCCTTGGTGAGGAAGGACAGCAGTGCGGGGCTGTGAAGCCTGCGGAGGGGAAGAGGGACTGGGGCCCAGCTTGAGCCTGCACCAGTGGGGGATGGAAAGGGACGCATCGACTCCATGGGCTCCCAAGGCCAGGTGGCAGCTGACGCGCTTGTTGAAACCCTGCCCTTTGGGGATACGTCCCCAGGGCACTGTGTGGTGTGGCTGCTGATTGTAGAACTGGAGGGCCTGGCCCCAGCACCATGGCAGTTCTCCAGCTGCAGGAGGTGTGGGAGGCGACATCACTGACCCTTTGTGACCTCGCAGGTACAAGGACCTTCAGAACACGGCCTGCCCCACTGAGCCTGAGAGGGCTCAACACGTGCCCTTCTCTGAACAAAACTCAACAGAGACCATGTTGAATTCTGGACTGTTACCGGGGTGGTATAGTACAGCTCTTACTCATTAAACAAACAGTTGCCAAACAGGAAAAGTGCATTTGACCCAAAAATAACCCCTACATCGGCGCTCTCCTAAAGAAAGCCAGATGCCCAGCCTCAGCAGACACCAGTGGGGCTTCTTAAAAGAAACACTTGGATTCAGCTCCATGGAACTCGGTAAAATCCCTTTACAACAAATCCCAGGCAGAAACACTCTGTAGAAGGAAAGGACAATCTCTCTCCTCCCAGCAGAGGGCGTGCTGGTGGCAGACGGTGCTGGGAGCAGCAAATGCAGGACTCTGAGTCCCTTGGAGTGTGGGGTTTGGGTTTTTTTGGTTTGCGTTTGTTTTTGTTTTTTCCTAAGATCTTAACCTCTATAAGGTGTGGAAAAGCAACAGCCAGAAAAGACAAAACTAGAGATTTGTGTGGTGACAGCATGGCGTCTGCTGACATCATCCGGCACCCCTTTAGGGGATGGTCAATTAGGAAAGTTGAAAGGTCAGTGCAGCCCCGGGCAGCTGCCAGCCTGGAGCATGTCTGAGCCACAGAGTGGCATAGCGTGGCATCGCGTGGCCGGGCCGGAATCTCAGGGTGGCTGTGGTGGCTTGGCCCTTCCCATTGCCCAGGCTCCAGAAGACGCACAAGGAAGAATACCGAGAGGGTGGCGGCCCCACCTGCATTGAGCGCCTGGTCACAGCCACCAGGCCCTGGCTCCCTCGTGGAAGAAGGATGCTAAGCTGTGGTTAGAAAACCTGTGTCCTCGGCCCTTCCACCACGAGTGAGCTGTGCGTCCTTTGCAGGTCCTCGAGCAGCTGGCAGTCACATCCTCTGCAAAACAAAACCACTCCTGGGAGGTACGGTGCCCAGGCGGGGCCTCTGCGGCCTGTGAGGACCGCTGGAGGGCACGCGTTCCAAGCCTCCGCCTCTCCTTGGAGCGCCCCTGGTCCGTGCGCTCCACCCTGGGTCCACTCCCCACAGGCCCTCCTCTCAGCTGGAGGCCAGCTCCTTCTCGCTCCCTGCCCTGAGCTGAGCGCACTTAAGGGCCGCCTTCCACCGTTTACACATTTTAATAGGAAGCTTTTATCTTATTTCTAAAAATCCTGAAAGTTACACATAAATTAATACTCTAAGAAAGAAATTCCAGAATATGGCAGGATATAAAGTAATATTTTGGGTTCAGTTTAACAAATTTGAAAGAGCATTGTCTACACAATGATCTAAATACTTCAGGAGGTGGGAAGAGGCGTAGCAGGGGCTTTTCCACCCTCAGTGGGTTTTCAGTTTGCCCAAAGGCAGTTGGGTGGGGGCGGGGACGAGATACCACACAAATATGGGAAGCAAAGCAAGCTAGAGCCCGAAAACAAGAAGAAAGAACACATGTCAGGAATTCAGAGGCTGAGGATTTGCATCCAAAGAGTTGGGAAAAGCAGGAAGTTTCCGAAGAGGCTGACCTTTGAAATCAGCCTGAGACTGGATAAGACTTCCTAAGTGATGGGGCGGGGCAGGAAAGGTGGTCGAGGAACGAGGAGCTTGTCAGATCCCACCAGCAGGGACGTGGGCTGCTCCTCAGACCTCGCAGCAGGCCACAGCGGCTCCACCCACCTCTCCCACGGCAGGTAGAGCTGAAAGATGCCTTTACCACAGTGGTTTATAGCAGGGAAGACTCACAGCAAGCGCGATCTGATAGGAAAATGCAGTTGGTGGAAATAAAGGCAAGACACCTCAAAAATCACAGATGAGTGGTACGGGGAGCAAGGCTTTGTAACAAGCCCTCTACATCCAAAGGCCCCCAGAGCACTCATTTGGAAATAGACAGGTGTCCATACAACTGGTTTTCTCAAGGAGTTTCAAAGGAAGCCCTGCTTTTGTTCTGATGTCCTTGTAATTTAATGCAAAAGGGTGGATGTGCTGGAGCCATGGAGGGGGCGTTACCTGCAGTGAAACGCTCAGTTCCGCCTTCACAGACACCAGCCTGTCCTCAACCACCAGCAGTGCACGGAAAGCTACTGGCTTTCCACCTATGAAGGCTGAGGAGTACACAGTTTACACATTTCACGGAATTGTACAAATATTTGGCATCATTACGAGCAATCTCTAAAAGTGCTCCATTAAACTCAGCTTCTAATTATGATGATAGAGGAGGAAGGCTGTGGTTTGCAGCAGGAATTGCAGAGTTTGTCATGAAGGGTGTCTGGTGTAGAATTCAGCTTATATTCGGAAGACAAACTTCGACGTTAGTAACAAAGCCAACCGAGGAACCCTGATGGAGAGCCTGGGAGACTGCATTTCTACAGTGGAACATGCTCTAAAGCGTTTTCACTGCAGTTTACACTGCATTTTATAGGGTTTCCTGATTCTCATTCAAGGCACCCAAAACACAACAGAGAATTTTATATTAATTGGAACATTAGTAATGCATGTCTAAAGCAAATGATGTCTTTGGGATTTCAAAGGAAGTTTCAGGAATGTGTGGCCAAAATGCTGTCTGCGGCTCAGCGGGCTGAGCGCAGCACCACAGATCCCTGCGAATGGATTTCCTCTGGAGTTCCATTGGCACTCAGCAAATTGGTCGATAAAGTAAATGCATACACGTAAACTGGTTTGATCAGCACCTCTTGCCCTTCTAAACGAGGGGAGTAATATCCCGTGATTCTCTAACAGGCGCTGTTTCAATGGCGTCTGTTCAACATGCACAGAATCCCTTAAAGATTACAATTGTATTAAAAGTCAAACGTTAATTACATCCCCTAGAACATTTCACAAATGGGACAAAATCTTTAGGGCTTTCTGTTCCTCAGGTGCCACAAAACCCTGGAAATGTATTCGCAACGACAGCAAAACACCAACACCCTCCCATTCCCCGTCAGTCTTGTCACCTAAGCGTGCGCGCCCAGCCCTCAAGTCGCCAGCTGCATCCCGCCTTCTTCAACCCCTTCCTGCTGCTGGGTCATTTTCAGCCTCACACCATCAGGACTTCCCTGAGAACACTGTCCACGTTTCCTCAAATGCCCTTGCCCCCACCCAAGCACAGAGATGCCCCAGCCATGATGGCAGGTTAGCAGGACGGTGGCTGAGCCCAAGTCGCCCTCCTCACTTCAGACCACACAGCGGGCTGGGGTGTTGTGTGCCCCAGCGGGCAAGCCCCACTTTTCCCTGGGCAGCATCTCTGGGTTTTGCATGGGCATATACCTTCGGAAAGATCCTATTACTTCACTACTTCAGTTCAAACCCGTTTGGTACATTTTGCTTGTAACTTTCAGGATTGTGTTTCTGCCTAACGTCAGATGAAAAGGAAGATTGCATATATAATGAAAAAGACTACAGGTCAAAGAACAAATAGAGACATAATAACACTGAGAATCCTACCGTGGACTCCGAGAAAGGGTTTGAGAATATCATGGTGAATGCCCTTGGAAAAGGGAAGCGCACGGAAAGGCTCCTGGAAACCACAGAGTCAACAGAGCAGTAGGTGTCCCTGTGGCAGATGACCAACCAACTGAACAGAAGGTGACATCAAAAACGTCAGGCAAGAAAAGTCCCTAGAGGTGAAAGAATCTAAGATTTTGTAGATGGAAAGAGGACTTTCCAGCAAAATTAGACACATTCCAGGCAACACCAAAAATACAACTGTTGTCCTTGTGACTGGGTATGACTCCAACTGTCTTCCAAAGCTGGGAACTGCAGCCCTCAAGCTCCGTGCCTGCGTCGGTCCAGGCTGAGAGTGCGCCCATGTGCCAGACTAGGAAGTTGCAGGTGAGGCTGCCGTCCTCGAAAGGGTGTCACACTGGCCTGATGCCGTCCTCCAAAGGGCATCATGCCGCCCCAGTGTTAGCCCTGAAGGAGCGTCACACTGGCCCAATGCCATCCTCAAAGGGGTCATCTCGCTGGCCCAATGCCATCCTCGAAGGGGGCATCTCGGTGGCCCAATGCTGACCTTGAAGGGGCATCATCCTGCCCCAATGTTATCCCCAAAGGGACATCATGCTGACCTAATGCTGTCCTCTAAGTGGCATCACTCTGGCTCAGTGCTGTCCTCGAAGGGGCATCACGCTGGCCCAGTGCTAAGGACGCCTCCACGAGCTCTCACATCACAGTGTGGCAACCTGACCAGGGGTCCTTGGACTCCGCCAGACACTCAGGCTGAGTCACACAGACGCTTCCCAGCTCAGGACACGGCCGTCTACAGCCTTACTTCCCCATGCCTCTGACTGCCCAGTAAACCCTGAATCTTATTTCTAAGCCCCTATCTTCCCATAAGCACCTGACGTAACCCAAATGAATAAAGAAATTAACTTATTTAAAAGAATAATTCAGACCTACACATTTTAAAAATCAAATCATCTACAAGAAGAAAAAAAAATGTGGCTAGTCTCAGACTTTTCCATAAGCAGATGATAATAGAAAAACTCAGTGACTGCAAAGCTGTGAAGAAGAGAAGTGTGACACACCTGAGGTGTCCTCAAGCCTTAGGGCAGGTGGTACAGCTTCGGCAGGAAACTGCAGGGACTGGCCACGAGCCCTTCTTTTTAAAAACATAGCCTACTATCCAAATCCTGCCATGTAAAAGTTAACAAGCTGCAGAGGACAGACATGGAAAGGTAAGAGGCCCAGGGATTGCCACTGAGCACAGGTAAGTGTGGAAGAAGCGTGAAGCCCTGTGAGGACTGTGCTGAGTGCCAGAGAATGCAAAAATAGTAACGTGACCAATAAAAACTGAGGGCCGGGGGAGAGTAAGTGTGAAAATGCTCACCCCACAAAACACAGGGTTACCGGAGCTCTCCAGAAACGGGCATGGAACCTTAAAGAATTTCTCCGAAGTTCTCTTTCAACCTCACAGAATCTCTCTCTCTCTGTCTCTCTCTCTCTCTCTCTTTGAGACAGTCTTCCTCGGTCACCCAGGCTGGAGTGCAGTGGGGATCCTGGCTCACTGCAGCCTCCACCTTCGGGGTTCAAGGGATTCTCCGGCCTTAGCCTCCCAAGTAGCTGGGACTAAAGCTACATGACACCACGCCTGGATTATTTTTGTGTTTTTAGTAGAAACAGGGTTTCACCACATTGGCCAGGCTGGCCTCGAACTCCTGGGCTCAAGTGATCCACCCACCTCAGCCTCCCAAAGTGCTGGGATTATGGGCGTGAGCCACCATGCCCTGCCAATATCTCTTTTAAAGAAGAAAATTTATCTGATGTTGATACTTGCTTCCATTTTAATTTATTTTGTTTATTAGATTCAGGTAAAGTAACATAATAGCATTTCTAGTATAATCCCAGTTCGTAAAACTAGTTATATTTAGCTAGTCCTCTAATAATGCATATAAGCTTCATCCAGAATGTGTGGTGTGATGATCGCCCAAGATTAATGATGATGGCTTTTGAGCAGCAAATTTGGGATTTTTTTTTTTTTAGAATTGGGATTTTTTTTTTCACTTTCATCCTTTTAACTACAGCGTTAATGGATTTACAACACATAATGAGTATAATTTATAAATAGTTAAAAAATAGAAATTATTATAAATTATATATGATTTGTAGTGAATATGTCTCATTTTAAATAAATAAGAGTGATTTTCTTAAAAGCAAAGTAAAGATATCCTATGCTATCATCTGGGTCATGTTCTTCTTTGTACTTCTCAATATTCAATATATTTTTTAAAAATTAAGCCCTTGTGTGTTTGTGTTTCTGCTAATGGAGTTTCAGATAATTCTTACCAATCCTCTTGCTAGCAGCTGAAATATCTGTCAAAAGTGAAGTTTGCATAGAGGCTAACTAGAAAGCACAAGGCAGTGCGAATTCCATCGCCAAGGTGTGGCAGGAGAAGAAAACACGGAGAAGGCAGCACAGGGTTTGAACTACGGCCCCCACCAAAGGGCAGCTCGCCCTGCAAAGCAGCAGCTAAGAGGGTGGGGAAGACGTGCACGACACTTAGCAACCTCACTGGTGCAGCGAGTTGTAAAAAAAGTGGAGTCCAGTTTTGGAAGAGGGGACTGTTAACTCCCCCACACTTTTGGTTGGGACCCTGACAGGCTTAACCCTAGGACGGAAGGTGATCTTCATAGACTTCAGATCCGTGAAGCTGCATCAAGGTCACCAGTGCCGTCGCTTCCCCCAGAAGCAAATCCAGCCTCTGAAGAAAGGCAGCAGCATCACATTCCTCAAGATATTTCTACAGTTCTTACATGCAATCCCCACTGCTCAATCAATAATAACCAGACACATCGGAAAACTAGACAGCGTGACCCAAAGTAACAGAGAGAAGGCGCAGTATAACCACACCACACAGAGCCTGGGTACAGAATGGGACACATTTAAAATTACACTGCCAATGTGTTTAAGGCCATTATTTTTAAATTACTAAGAATTTTAACAGAGAAATATGCAACAAATTGCCCTAATACTTAGGGGGTTACAACAGCAGCAACTTTACTTAGCTCACCATTCTCTTTAGCTCAGCAGTGTAGGGTGGCCTCAGACGGGCCCTCCATCTGGTCTGGGCCAGGTTCTGCTGTCTCTGGTGGGCACCCCTTCATGCCAGAACCTCTCCCAGAAGGAGTGGCACAGCTGCGGGGCTGAATGACCTCACGTTCCACCATGCACTCTCTCATCCTCCATTAGGCTGGCTAGAGCTTGTTCACACAGCAGCTAAAGGGTCCCTGTCTGAGGAGAGAAGACACAAAACTTCTTGGGTGCAGAGGCTCAGAATTCACACAACACTCCCACCAGGCTCTACTGGTCAAAGCCAGTCACTTGGTCCCCCAGATTCCAACGACAGGGAAATTGTGAGGGGAGTGGCAAAGAATCTCTGACCATTTTCATAGTCTACAACAGCTAGAAACTAAGGAGGAACAGGAAAAGGAGAACAACCACCACCATCAAATTAAAAATTGTGAACCAACAACTAGAATAAAGGAAATTTAGGGGTTTTTTCAAGATGGTGGATTAGAGGCTTTCAGTGAGTCTCTGCCACTTGGAAATAGCAAGCTAGTGCATAAAAATCAACTCTGAACTTTAATTCAAGAAGGAAATCAGGGATCTGCCCAAATCCGTGAAGCACACCCCAGATCCCAGGGAGGCGAATGCCTGCAAACAGCCCCTGTGCTGGTGCCTGGTTGATAAAAGTGAGTGGAGCCCCTGTAGGTGAAGGAGGCAGAGAGCCTCCCTCTGTGACTTCTCTTTCCACTGGGATCCAAGCAACCCAGGCCAAGGGAGAGTCTGCTTTTCTCAAGCCCAGGAGCTAACTTGGAAAGAGGCTGGGAGACACTGTGAGGGATGGACACCAGGAAAAGCTGCAGACATTGTCCCAGACCTGGGGCAGAGAGGAAGACACCATTTTTAATCTGGGCACATACAAAAAACAGTCATTCATTGGTCCCCCAGCAGCATGGCCATGCAGGCATCTTACTTAGTCTTGGGCCAGAGATTGTAGCACCTGCTCTGGAGCAAGGTAGGGGTCTCCATAGCCGGAACAGTGGAAAGCAGTAGGGCTAGATGGTACCCCCCACACACACAACCCCAGCAGGCTTGGGGCAGGAGGAGAGCTGCTACAGCTGCAGTTTCTCCTGTGCAGTGAGATTTTCAGCCAGGGCCAGCTTAGTGACCAGAAGCAGATCTGTACGTGTCATCACTGGGTGCTCCAGCCAACTCCCCCTGGGACTGTGGTATAGCAGGGCCCTCTCTCCTCCACCTTCATGCATAAATCCAGGCATCTGGACCACCTGCTTGCCTGGACCTGCAGCCTGAGGCACTGCACCCTTCCTAGGCATAGATCGTGGTGCAGTGAGGCTCTCTCCACTCCACACCCAGGCAGATCTACAGGCACTCAGAGCACCTGCTCACCTGAGTGGGCTGGCCTGCCCCCTCTTCTGCTGTGCAGTGATCCTGGTGTGGGAGGGACCCTCTCCACTTCACACCCAGGCAAATCTCCAGGCATCTGGAGCACCCAATCTCCTGAATTAGGAGCTTATGCTGCCTCCATCCCCATACAGAGAACTTGGGGCCAAAGAGATTTTCCAGCTCCAAGCCTAGGTACACTTCTGGGTGCCTAATAGCTGCCCACTGGCTTCTCCCTCAACACTCGTGCCTGTGCCCACTATCGGGGTCCTGTAGGTGGCCCCGTCTAGTCCAGCCCTGCTCTTCATGGCTCCCACCCCCAATTCCTAAGGCCAAGCAGGGAGCTCAGCATTCCACTGTGTATTCCATGAATCAGCCCATTACCTGAGTCAACAGAGAGCTTCTACCTGTGAACAAGGATCAAATATATGCCCAGCCACATTGGCTGCAGCTGGCTCTTACCCATAAGCACCATCTATGGGCTTGTAGATGAACTGCACAGCCCAATTTAAAACCTGCCAGAAGTGCATAGGGCTATAGAAAGACCTTACTCAGCATTCTCTACAATCACATCCCCTAGAGAGGTGGGGAGAGAAAGGGCAGGAAAAAAAAATTATAAAATAATAATGACATTATAGGGAAAGAAAGAAAAAGAAAAAATCCTAGCTGCACAAAAATAATTGCAAAAATTACAAGTACCAACATCTCCGAATGAAAAAAAAAACAGCATGAGAATTCAGGCACCATGAAAAATCTGAATGTAATGATATCACCAAAGGATTGTACTAGCTCTTCAGCAATGGTCCCTAACCAAAATGGAAATTTAGAAATAAGAGACAAAGAATTCAAAGCATGGATTTCAAGGAAGCTCAACAAGATCCAAGACAAGGTTAAAAATCATACGAAGAAACCTCTACAGCAATCCAGGAAATGAAGGAAGAGATGAACATCTTAAAAAGAAATCAGTCAGAGCTCCTGCAATTGAAAAACTCACTTAAAAGATTTCAAAATACAACTGAAATCTTCAGCAATAGACTGGACCAAGCAAAGAAAGAAGTTCAGAGACTGAAGACCAGTCTTTTAAACTAACTCAATCTGACAAAAATAAATAAAAAAAATTTTTAAAAATGAGCTAAGTCTTTGAAAACTGTTGAATTATGTAAAGCAAGCAAACCTATGAATTACTGGCATTCCTGAGAAAGAAGAAGAAAAATCAAACAACCTGGAAAATATATTTGAGGGAATAATTCAAGAAAACTTCCCTAATCTTGCTAATGAGGTAGACATCCAGATATAAGAAAACCAGAGAGCACCTGCCAGATACTATACAAAATGAATGTCACCAAGGCATATAGTTGCCAGACTGTCCAAGGTCAATGCTAAAGAAAAAATCTGAAAGACATCTAGAGAAAAGGGGCAGATCATGCACAAAGGTAATCCCATCAGGCTAACAGTGAACTTAGCAGCAGAAACTTTACATGCCATGAGAGATTGGGGGCCTATTTTTCAGCATGCTTACTGAAAAGAAATTCCAACCAAGAATTTCATATCCTGCCAAACTAAGCTTCATAGGTAAAGAAGAAACAAAATATTTTCCAGATAATTAACTGCAAATGGAATTTATTACCACTAGACCAGTTTCATATTAATAAGAGATTCTTAAGGGAGTTTCAAACATGGAAACAAAAGAATGATACCAGCTACCATGAAAACACACTTAAGTACATAGTCTACAGACCCTATAAAGACACATTCAAAACTACAAGGCAACCATCTGACAACTTCACAACAGAATCAAAACCTCACATATGAATATTAGTTTTGAATGTAAATGGTCTAAACAAGTCAATTAAAGACCATAGAGTGGCAAGTTGCATTTAAAAAGAAAAAAAATCTATTCATCTGCTGTTTTCAAGAGACCCATCTCACATGTAACAACACCAATAGGCTCAAAGTAGAGGGTGGAAGAAAGATCTACCATACAAATAGACAACAAAAAAAGAAAAGGGGTCACTATTCTTATCTCAGATAAAACAGGCTTTAAACCAACAATAGTAATAAAGGACAAAGAAGGCCATTACATAATGAATGATAAAGGGTTCAACTCAACAAGCAGACATAACATTTCTAAATATATAAGCACACAACATGGGAGCACCCAGATTCATAAAACAAGTACGTTTAGACCTATGAAAAGTCTTAGACAACTATACAATAATAGTGGGGACTTCAATACCCCATTAACAGAATTAGACAGATTGTTGAGGCAGAAAGCTAACAAAGTTCTGGTCTTGACCAACTGGACCTAATAAACATCTATAGAATACTCTATCCATCAACCACAGAATATACATTCTTCTCATCTGCACACAGAACAGACTTCCAGATTGACCACATGCTCAGCCATAAAGCAAGTCACAATAAATTTTCTTACAGTGGAAATCATACCAGCCATAATCGAAGACCACAGTAGAATAAAAATAGAAATCAATATCAAGAAAATCTCTCAAAACCACACAATCAGAAAGAAAGCAAACAACCTGCCCCTGGATGACTTTTGGATAAACAATGAAATCAAGGCATAAATCAAAAAATTCTCTGAAATAAATGAAAACAGAGACATATCAAAATCTCTGGGATACAGCAAAAGCAGTGTTAAGAGGAAATTTTATAGCACTAAATACCTACCTTAAATGATAGAAAGATCTCAAATTAATGATCTAACATCACACCTAGAGGAACTAGAAAAGCAAGACCAAATTAACCCCAAAGTTAGCAGAAGAAAATAAATAACTAAAATCAGAGAGGAACTGAATGATATTGAGGCCCAAAAATCCATATAAAGAATCAACAAAAACAAAAGTTGGTTCTCTTAGATATAAATAAGATCAACAGACCACTAGCTGGATTAACAAAGAACAAAAGAGAGATCCAAATAAGCACAGTCAGAAATGACAAATGTGACATTACAACCAGGCCCCCAGAAATACAAAAATCCTCAGACACTATTATGAACACCTCTACAAACACAAACTAGAAAACACAGAAGAAATGAATACATTTCTGGAAACACACAATCCTCCAAGGTTGAATTAGGAAGAAAATGGAACATAAAACAGATCAATATCAAGTTCCATAATTGAACCAATAATAAAAAGCCAGCTGACCAAAAAAGCCCCAGATCAGATGCTTTACAGTTGTATTCTACCAGATGTACAAAGAAGAGCTGGTACCAATTCTATTGAAACTATTCCAAAAAATCAAGGAAAAGGGATTCCTCCCCCAACTCATTCTATGGAGCCAGCATCACCCTAATACCAAAACCTTGCAAAGACACAGAAGAAAAGAAAACTACAGGCCAATATCCGTGATGAACATAGACACAAAAATTATTAACAAAATAGTAGCAAAGCAAATTCAGCAATACATCAAAAATTTAATTAACCATGATCAAGCAGATGTATTTTAAAATTCCTTAAGTGAGATTTTCAATTCCAGGAGCTCTGATTTATTTTTAAAGTGTTTATCTCTCCTTCATTTCCTGGATTGCTGTAGAAGTTTTTTTGTATTTATTCCTCAGATGCAAGGTTGGTTCAACATACACAAATCAATAAAAGCAATTGACCACATAAATAGATTAAAAACCAAAACCATATGATCATCTCAATAGATGCAGAAAAGTCTTTTGATAAAATCCAACATCTCCTCATGATAAGAAAAAAAAATCAAGAAACTAGGCATCGAAGGAATATACCCCCAAATAAGAGCCATCTATGACAAACCCACAGCCAACATCACACTGCACAGGCAAAAATTGGAAGCATTTTCCTTGAGAACTGGAACAAGAAATGAATGCTCACACTCATCACTCCTATTCGTCATAGAAGTGGAAGTGCCAGCCAGAGTGATCAGGCAAGACAAAGAAATAAAAGGCATCCAAATAGGAAAAGAAGTCAAACTATCTCTATTCACAGACGATCTGATTCTATATATAGAAAATAGTAAAGATTCCACAAAGAGACTCCTGGAACTGATAAGTGACTTCAGTAAAGTTTCAGGATACAAAATCTATGTAACAAAAATCAGTAATATTTCTATACAGCAAAAATGTTCAGTCTGAGAATCAAATCAAGAATGCAATCCCGTTTGCAATAGCCACAAAAATAAAATAAAATAAAATACCCAGAAATACATCTAACCAAGGAGGTGAAAGAACTCTACAAAGAGAACTACAAAACTCTGCTTAAAGTAATCATAGATGACACAAACCAATGAAAAAATATTCCATGTTCATCGATTGGAAGAATCAATATTATTAAAATGCTCATACTGCCTGAAGCAATCTACAGATTTAACATTACTCCTATGAGACTGCAAATGTCATTTTTTACAGAATTGGGAAAAAAAAAACTATTCTAAAATATGGAACCCAAAAACAGCCTGAACAGCCAAAGCAAACCTAAGCAAAAACGATCAAAAGAACAAAGCTGGGGGCATTCCAGTGACTTCAAAGTATGTTATAAGGCTACAGTAATAAAACAGCATGGTACTGGTACAAAAAACAAACACAGAGACCAATGAAACAGAATAGAAAACCTAGAAATAAAGCCATACACTTACAGCCACCTAATCTTTGACAAAGTTGACAAAATAAACAATGGGGAAAGCAATGGGAAAAATACTCCTGAGTCAATAAATGGGGATAAATGTTTATCACTGGAATAGCTGGCTAGCCATATGCAGAAGAATTGAAACTGGACCCTTACCTTTCACCATATCCAAAAATTAACTCAAGATGTATTCAAGATTTAAATGTAAGAGGTCAAACTATTAGAATCCTAGAAGAAAATCTCAGAAATACCATTCTGGATGTTGGGAAATAATTTATGACTAAGTTTTCAAAAGCAATTGCAACAGAAACAAAAATTAAAGAGCTTCTGCACAGATACATATATATGTATATATGTATGTATAAACGTGTGTGTGTGTCTGTGTGTGTGTGTGGAGAGAGAGAAAGACAGCACACACAAAAAGGCAACCTACAGAATGGGAGAAAATATTCACAAACTATGCATCTGACAAAGGTTTAATATCTAGAATGTCTAAGGAACTTATACAATTGAACAAGCAAGAAACAACCCCATTAAAAATGGGCAAAAGACATGAACACACACTTCTTAAAAGAAGACATACAAGCAGCCAATAAACATTCAAAAAAATACTCATTATCACTAATCATCAGAGAAACGCAAGTCAGAACCACAATGAGATACCATCTCACACCAGTCAGAATGGCTATTACTAAAAAGTAAAAAAACAACATATATTGGTAAGGCTGTGGAGAAACAGGAATGCTTCTGCACTGTTGATGGGGATATAAATTAGTTCAGCCACTGTGGAAAGCAGTTTGGAGATTTCTCAAAAAACTTAAAACAGAACTACCATTTGACCCAATAATCCTATTACTGGGTATATATTCAAAAGAAAACAAATTTTCTACCAAAAGAAACATGTATCTGCATGTTCATTGCAGCACTATTCACAATAGCAAAGACATGATATCAACCTAGATGCCCATCAACCGTGGATTGGATATTTAAAATGTGATACATATACACCATGGAATACTATTCAAGCCATAAAAAAGAATGAAATACTGTCCTTCGCAGCAACGTGGATGCAGCTGGAGGCCATTATCCTAAGTGAATTAAAGCAGAAACAGAAAACCAAATACGTTCTCACTTGTAAGTGGGGAGCTAAACATTGGATACTTGTGGACATAAAGATAACAACGATAGACACTGGGGATTGCTTGAGGGGAAGGAGGGAGGGAGAGAGGGAGCAAGGTCTAAAAAACTAACTGTTGGGTATTATTCTCAGTACTTGGGTGATGGGATCATTCATACTCCAAATCTCCGCATCACGTAATACACCCAGATAACAAACTTGCACATGTACCCTCTGAATCTAAAATAAAAGTTGAAAAGGAAAAAAAGAAAAATGTAAAACTCATGGATGAATTTAAGACACAGTTGAAGAGAGAATTAGTGAACTGGAAGATTCAGTCAGAAGAAAATACCAAGAATGAAGCATAGCTAGACAAAGAACAGAAAATAAAGAAAAATGCTTTAAATATATAGGCAATGGAGTCAGGAGATCTATCACATGTGTATTTGGAGTCTGAGAAAGAGATAAAAGTAAAAATGGCCCAGAGGCTGTATTTAATAAGATACATTTTAGAAGTGCTCAAAATGTTGAAAGACCTTAAGCCACAGATTTAAGAAATCCTATAAATACCATTTAGAAAATAACATATGGGCACATCATCATAAAATTTCCCCCCAAAATAATAAAATCGTCAAAGTAGTTTTTTTAAAAAAGAGATTACATTCAAAGGAAAAAACATTAGACTGGCAGCTGGCTCCTCAAAAGACAACATAAAAGCCAGAATACAATGAAATGATGCTTTTGACTCTTGCTGGCGGAAAATAAATAGTTGACCTAAAAATCTGTATCTCATACAAATACATTCCAAGAATGATAGTATAAAAAAGACATTTTCTGGCAAGGCATGGTGGCTCACACCTGTAATCCCAGCACTGGGAGCCTGAGGTAGGCAGATCACAAGGTCAGTAGTTCGAGATCAGCCTGACCAATATGGTGAAAACTCATCTCCACTAAAAATACAAAAGTTAGCCAGGCATGGTGGCAGGCACCTGTAGTCCCAGCTACTCGGGAGGCTGAAGCAGGAAAATTGCTTGAACCCAGGAGGCAGAGGTCGCAGTGAGCTGAGATCATGCCACTGCACTCCAGCCTAGGTGACTACGCAAGGCTCCATCTCAAAAAAAAAAAAAGATATTTTCTGATAGGCAAAAACCGATAGAACAAACAAGCAAATAACACAATTGTAATAGATTTAACTACTTCTTCCTTGATAAATGAAAAGATAAATGGTGTTTTTAGTTGGGGGAGGGGTTTAAAACATTAGAACAAGACAGCTAACAAATTTGTCTTGTATCACAACTACAGAATAGACTTCGTTTTTAGATACTCATAGAACATTTACCAAAATTCAAGTATATGCTGGGCCGTAAACCAACTCTCAGCAAATTTGAAAGGATTGAAATGATTCAGAGTTTTTCTCTGACCTGAGTGCAACTAAAGTAGAAATCAACAATAAAAAGGTAGGTAGTCAACCCCCATATGTCTGGAAATCAAAGTATATGCTTCTAAATAGACCACTGCTCAAAGAAAATATTTTAATTAAAATTATATATACTTTGAACTGAATGACAATGTAATTGTTTCCTAAGTCTGCATAACAGATTATTACAAAATTAGTGTTTTCAGACAGCACTCATTTATCATCTCACATTTTCCATGGCTCAGGAGGCTGGGTGAGGCCCAACCAGGCCCTGTGCTCAGGGTCTCACAAGACTAGGAGCAGGGTGTTGGCCAAGGCTGTGCCTCAGCTGAGTTCAAGTCCTCCTCCAAGCTCCCTGGATGTTGGCAGAATTCATTTGCCCGTAGGTCCTTGAGGCTGCCCACCACTGCCCTCCACAGGACCCTCTCCACAGCACAGTAGTTTGTTTCTTCAAGGCCAGTGGGAGAGCATCTCCCTGCTTTGAGTCTCTCTGACCTCTCAGCCTCTCCACAAAGCTCTCCTGATTAGCTCAGGCCCAGTGGGATGATCTCCTTTTGGATTATCTGAAAGATAATTAGGAACAAGTGCAGAATTGCTTCATCTTTATCCTGTGACGTAACTGATCTCAGAGACCCATCAAGTTCCAAAGTCCCACTCATCCTCCAGGGAAAGATATGTAGGTGTGTAAGCCAGGTGTGAAAACCATGGCACTCCTGCAGAACTCTGCCTCCCACTTACAGCGAAACGCAAAATGTCAAAACTAGTGACATTCAGCCAAAGGCGAAAGGAAATGTGCAGGCTTAGATACACACACACAGAAAAGGAGAAATACTGAGACATTCATGAACTATAATACATCCGTCTAATTTGTTAAAAAACAGAACAGCAAATTAACCCCAAATAAAGTTAACATACTCTAGAAGGGAATCAACACAGACAAGAATCTGTTCCTTGAAAAGACTCTGAGATTAATCTCAAATTTAAAAAGAGCTCTGAAATCTATAAGCAAAAGATAGATGGGTCCCTAGAAACATTTTTACACTCAGGTCAACACAGGTCCGGGCGCTGCTGTTGTCTGCAGGCTCACCTGGTTGCCATAGCAACAGCTCCTGCACCTGCTGTCTCTCCGGCTTCATCCTCTGGGCCCACGGCCAGGTAGGTGAGAGCCCGTGACACAGGGTCCCCGCCGCTCCCACAGGTTACCTGCATGTCACAGTCAGAGACTCATAGGTGGCAAGAGCCCGACTTGGAGTCCAGGTCACCCTCAGCCCTTCCAGATGGACATGCAGCTTCCGGTTTCTCTTCATCCCCATGTCACATCTGTCTGTCCTGCCTGCCTGCCTGCCCGGCCAAGTTCAGGCTCTGACATGGACACAGAAGCAACGACCTGATGGCACCATTTCACCAGCTCCACAACTGCCCCAGGCCAGGTTCCTGTAAAATAATCTCTGATGCTGTTTCTCACCTAGTGGTTCTAACTCTCTGCTGAACCCCAACATTTGCACTCATAAGAGACAAAAACTGGGAAGGAACCAAATGTCCATTAGGGGGAAAAGGGGGTGAGTCCCTTATGCTCCGTCTGTCACGAAAACTATTTAGTATTGAAAGTAAATTGACTACAGCAAATCAGAATAACATGGGCGAATCTTGGAATCACAATGTTGGTTAAAAGAAGCCAGGCAAAAAAGAACACATACTATATAAGCCACCTGTCTAGAAATACGAAAGTGAAATAGGCTGTCAGAAGTCAGGACCATGCTTTTCTCTGAGGAGAAGAAAGAAAACTTCAACTGAGCTGTGGCAAGATTTCACGTGATCCCCTCTCTGTAGTCACTAAAGGATGTCCATGTTAAGACGATTTGCTGAGCTGTGGCAAGATTTCCCGTGATCTCCTCTCTGCAGTCACTAAAGGACGTCCCACGTTTGGACGATTTGCTGAGCTGTGACAAGATTTTCCGTTACCCCCTCTCTGTGGTCACTAAAGGATGTCCACGTTTGGACAATTTGCTGTGCTTTTATATCATGCCCACTTTTCTCAGGCTTGTTATTCCTCAACTTAAAAAAAAAGTCCAAATGTGGGGAAACCTGCTAGATGGAAACCCCATGGGATGGGAGCGCCACCCGGCCCGCAGGCTCCGTACAGCTGGCCTGGTGCTCAAGTGCAGTCGTCCTGGGTGGGAAGAAGGGAGTCGCCGTCAGTGGGGAGGGCGTGCCTCTTGCATGCCTAAGCCGGCATGAGCTGTAGTGTCCCCTCACACGCTTCATCAGGCTCTACAATCTTGTTTCTCAATTTTCTTCACTGTTTGATACACCTATGCATTTGTCCCAACTATTCATCGTACTCTGTTCTTTATCCCATCAAAATAACAGCCTTGACAGCATTAAATATACAAGATGCAAGAGAATACCAGGATTTCTTATATCTAGAATGCCCTGGCCCATTAAATTTTCTGGTTGATTCCAGTTCACTACCTGAATTACCAATTCTTAGAGAATTAGAAAACCCACTCTAAAATCGACCTCAAATTTCTTGACCCCAGAACTCACTACCTAACCCCAAAAGGTCAAGGTGAAGGCCATTTGTGCTATCAGCCCACCTGACACCACAATCCTGGGCAGGGAGTGAAGGAGGAATCTATCTGGCTCCATTTGTGACTTAATTCCATAGGTGGCTTTTGATCAAAACTCTGGCTTGCATCCAACTTCTCAGGGGCAATTTTGACCTGGGAATCTGACCCTTCTCAAAAATCGTCATGTCTTTATGGAAATGAGAAAGTGACAAGAAAGAAAGACAGTGAGGACAGGAAACTCCTCGACCTGCTGCAAACACAGCTGGTAATCAAACCATTTTGGTAAGGCTCGTTAACATGAAATGGTTACGCCAATGTGATACTGATCTGTATTCACATTGTCTTAAAACTTCTTTAAAAAAAATAGTACAAGAATCCAATTACAACATTATTCACAATAGCCAAAATGTGGAAGCAACAGGAATGCCCATCAACTCATGAATGGATAAATAACATGTGGTACATCCATACAGTGGAGTACTATTCAGCTAAGAAAAAGGAGTGATGTACTGATAAATACTACAAGATAGATGAATCTTGAAAAGAGTATGCTGAATGAAGAAGTCAGTCACAAAAGCCTACGCACTGCATGATGCCATCTGTATGAAGCACCCAGCACAGGCGTGTCAGCACCTGGGGCGATGAGAGTGCTGTAAAGGTGATTGCAGTGACAGCTGCATGAATCTATGATCCTGCCAAAACCCTGAATTGTATACTTTCAGTGGGTGGGCTGTACAGTGTGCAAATCTGGTCTCGATAAAGCCGTTATAAACAACAAGGAAGGCACCTTGCTCTTCATTCCAGCCTTGGCGGTGTGCACGGTATCAATTTGATCTGGAATTTAAGTGGCCTGTCTGGAATGTCTGACAAGCAAACTTTCCTCGTGCATGATACGTGTGACCCGAAACAATAGCAGCAGGTGGCGAGGGGAGGGCAGCCGGCTCCATCACCTGGGGCGGGAGGCCTGCAAATTAACAGCAGGACGGTTCACTGAAGCAGGTAATGGATCAGTCACTGGAAACAAGAAATTGTTGTGGGACTGAGTGTGATTATTCATACAGTCTGCTTGCTAACTGGCTTGTGTGAACGGTATTTTCAGTGCCTCTGAGAACCCTGAACATCAGGGCTCCACCAACGGCCTGGCAGACACAGAGGCACAGAGGCACGTGGATGGCTCAGCGCCAGGGCCGTGGGACACGTGGCCGAACTTGCACAACTGTCTGATCCTGTGTTTCCATACCACTGGCCATGGGGCAGCACGTGCTGCTTGACAGAGTTTACATATGGACAACGTGTGTGCTCCTGTGCCCTGTGCACACGTGTGTGCATGTGTATGTCTTCACTAGCATGTCAGCACACACTCCACTAACATCACACACTCCACACATACACCCCACACACACCCCATACACTCCACACACCCCACACACCCCACACACCCACACACCCCACACACACACTCCACACACCCACACACCCCACACACACCCCATACACTCCACACACGCCACACATTCCATACACCCCACAGACACAGACACTCCACACACACACTGCAAGTTGGCTCATGTTAGTGTGTTATTTTAGCTTGAAAGAACCTAAAAAGGAAGAAAATGCCTGATCAACTCCCTGCATGTGGGGCCAGATAAGCATAGTTTATGGGGCGTGACTGTTTGTGGGTTTTTACAATCCCATCCTCGAACGGCAAAAGTGCGCACTGGTTTTGCAGGAGCCCCTCGGCAGCATTGCCTTCTGAGAGGAGCCCCTCCTCGGAGGTCCTGGCCGCAGCCCTCCCCTGCCTCACCAGGATGGGCAGACAGTCCTGGCCGGCGTTTCCTGAAGGGCTGGGCAAGGGCTCTCTGTACCCAGAAGACAGAGACCGTGGGAAGCGCTTGCCGCTGTGACGCCAGGCCAAGTATACCTGCAAAGCCAGGAGAGGACCTGCCTTCCGGGTCTGAAACGGCTGCTGAAGGCAGGGAAGGGGCTGTCGTCCGAGGCAGCTCCAAGAGTCTTTTCTGCTTTTCTGCCACCACCCCGAGGGGCCACACCCTTGGACGGATGACCCCAGGCTTTCCAATGCAGACATTCTGTCTCCCCCTTCCACGGGATTCCCAGAGGTCTGACCTGACCCTAGCTGAGCACCAAACTGAGAACTTTGAAAATAAACTCCACCTTTCAAAGCAAACGGGACACACGGCCGCAAGAGGCACAGCAAAGCCGACGCTGGAGGCAGCGTCTCTGGTTTCCAGTTAAGAAAAAGTGGTCCTCCGATGCTCTGAGCTTATTAAAGGTATTCCTGCTTTACAAATAGCTTTCCAGTTGAGTGGGCTGTAAATGTTTTTAAAGATTAGGGAGTGAGACTTCTAAAACTGTCCTTTGCCATCAGAGGTCTGCTACTAAGGTGCAAACCAGCGAGATCAACCATACCAAGCATTTTAAGAACTCACTTGATTTTATTTGCATTTGGCCTTTGCAGAAGGAAAAACATAGTAAAGTGAGCTTTTTAACTTAACCAAATCTGGGGGAAAATAATAGAAATAGATTCAGTGTCACAGTCTCGAAGACGCCAGCCTGCTGCTCTTAGACAAACCTGTCTCCGCGTCTTACTGAGCCTGGCCTCACGTGGGCAGCCTCCCCCTCCAGGCACACAGGTGCCTGCAGGCGTCCAGGTCCTGTGCCGGCCAGGATGCAATTCCCGGCTTCACAGCCTCGCCCACACCCACACGGCCTCTGAGGCTTTGGGGTGCTCCCAGGCTGGAAGTGCACCCAGGACACACCATGAGGCCAGGGACGTCTGATCTATCAGATGCAAACCTGCATTCCAGCTCAGCCACGTGTCACAGGTGTGATCTTGACTGTTCCTGAAACCCAGGAGCCAAAACGTCTTCAACCTTCATTAGTAATATGAGGCAACTTTGCAGAGAATAAACGGATGGCTTCATAAAGAGTCTGCCACGCAGGAAGCACAGAAATCGCTGCTATTGGTTTTCTTGGGAAGAACGGCTTCTGAGCCCAGAGCCAGCAGCAGCTGCTTCTCCACGCCAGGGTTCCTGCAAAGGTGAGACAAGAGGCGGACGCTTTCCCTGGACCTCCACGAAGATGCCAGAAACGGTTTTCTGCTTAACTTTGCAAGGGGCCGTCTCAATGTGCCACTTAGAGACGGAAGCTCTGAGCCACCTCCACGGGGATGTTTCTTATCTTCATTCCTTTGCTCCGAACACTTGACCGTGTGCTGTTTGCAGCAGAGACGGGACTCAGGAAAGAGACCGGCACCTGCCACCACCGCTGGTCTTCAGCTTCCGACATCCGCGAGTGGTGATCATGGGTCCCCAGAAGCCTGGGGACATCGCTGGTGTCAGGAGGTGCGGTCACCAGGCACCTGGAGCCTTTGACCTCAGCAGCGGCGGCGGGGGCAGCAGAAGCCCCACAAAATCGTGGCCGTCCGGATCTGCCACCAGCGGCCCACTTCCTCCAATCCCGACTCATTTATCAGCTAACTGACTCCATGAGCCACCACAAGACCCTGGGGCGGAGCGGCGCCTTCCAGAATGGGGGCGTGTTCATGAAGCCTCTGCTGACCGGTCATCCTGGGAGGGCCTGGGTCTAGACGGGCAGCAGGCGAATGTTGACGCCTCTCAGGCACAGACTGATCCCTTTTCCCTGATCCCGGCTGGCCTTGTGCTTCCCTCTGAAGACACTAGTGCCTGCAGAACACGGCATCACCGAGGTGGCCGTCTGTCCACGCCGGCCGCACGGACCGGTTGACAAGCCATCACAGTTCTGGTTCTGAAAATCCCCTCTAACAGCCGGCTGATTTCAAGATGTTAAATGTTTCAACACAATCTTTCCCCTCACTCCTCTCTACTCTAATATATTAGCAAGCATAGAAATAAAGTTACTACAAACAGCTGGTCTAAATTATTCTTCAAGTTTATCTTTGTAAACACCCTCTCTGGGTTGCAGAATATGCATATTTTCTGTGCTCCACATTTGGCTGCAGAGACATTGTTATGAGTACTGTATGGTATGGTTAAAAATGTTTCTCTTTCATTTCTGAGTCTTTAATTTTATGTTTGAGCTCTGCATAAAAATAGCTTGTAATTGCTTTTTGACAGTAATAAGCCTAAGATTGTGACTCAGAAATCTGAGATATTATGTTCTTTTGTAATTGTATTCAATGAATACATAGTTCAATATGGAACTTTAAAAAAAAAAATCCCCAGCTTGTGCAATGCCTTCATGGTACTGACACCACGAAACTTACAGCGAAAGTCAGTGAACCAGGAGGCCGATGAGGACTCACACTTATTTTTTAACAAAGCTCCTTTTGGGGAGGAGAAAAGCCATCTTTACACAATCTGCAGTGTCTAGGGAAGACAACTCAGAGCCTTCAACCATCATCTAAAATAAAATAAGGCCAGATATTAAAAGCCAAAAGTACTGAACACCTCCCAAGCATGAATTGAGACGCTGCTCTAAGAAATTTCACAGAGGTGGTGTGAGATGTTGAAAATTGGCTGACGTGTGTCTCAGGGAAACTGAAGTCAGACAGGATATTCTAGAAACACGAGAGAACAAACTCTACCAATGATGTCTCTTCAACATCAGTCCACGTAGACTTTTTATTTGTTCTTTGCTTGTCAAACTTAAATTTCTTCCATAAATATAGCTTTACTTTACATCTCAGTCCACAGCGTTGCGTGCGGAGGGCCCACAGGTCCAGCAAGCTGCCACAATTTAGAACCTGCCACTCCATTTCATTAAATTCACAAAACTCCCATTTCTCTCAGCAGCAAGAAATGACATAGAACAGTTGTTAGATATATCGATTATCATCGGAAAGTTAGGAGCAAAGGATGGTTTTAACAGCTAAAGTCCAGGAGAATTAAATGTAGCTAAACAATGTTTTCTCTCTCAGGCCAGTGCTTCCACTGTGGTGGGTCTGAGCACTCAACAGAGACATTCAAAGCCATGGAATATGTGATTTATACTTTAGACCTTCACCCCACGGCCACCGTCATGGACTTTCCTCCTAATATCAACAGAGCTGCCAGAGCTGAGGTGGGGCAGTCTCCCTTCTAAGCTTCCAAAGCAAGAGAGTACATATTTTTATGTACAAAATAGAAAATAGGGAGAAACACAACTCATTTGTAATGAATCACAGATGTTTAAACACTCTGAATCTATCAAATGAGGTCATGCTGGCAAAGAAGGAAGCACATGGCTTCCACAAGAGGCACTCAGCATGCAGGATGGGACAGTGATGGCAATGGGATGACCACCATCAGGACACAGAAAGCCCCTCCACAGTGAAGGCAATAATGACGACCACCGTGGGGGTGGTGGAGGCCCTGGATACTGTGAAGCCTGTCATGGTGATGGTGATAACGGTGATGGTGACCACCATGGGGGTTGTGGAGACCCTGGATACTGTGAAGCCCGTCATGGTGATGGTGATGGTGATGATGGTGATGGTGACCATCGTGGGGGTGGTGGAGACCCTGGGTACTGTGAAGCCCATCATGGTGATGGTGATGATGGTGATGGTGACCACCATGGGGCTGGTGGAGACCCTGGGTACTGTGAAGCCTGTCATGGTGATGGTGATGGTGATAACAGTGATGGTGACCATCATGGGGGTGGTGGAGACCCTGGGTACTGTGAAGCCCGTCATGGTGATGGTGATGGCGATGATGGTGATGGTGACCATCATGGGAGTGGTGGAGACCCTGGGTACTGTGAAGCCCGTCATGGTGATGGTGATGGTGATGATGATGGTGGCCATCATGGAGGTGGTAGGATGGCCAAGGCCCTGAATATTGCAAATCTCGTAATGCCCCTGATCTCCTTTGAGACAGATACCCTAGAATTTAGACAGCTCGGCACTTCATACATCACTTGTGCCAGCCACAAAAGAATTTCAGATCCCACTTACTCTTCTGGCTCCTTCTTGATAGAAATATACCTTGGTATAAGGTAACTAGGTTTACCCATTGTATTAGGTAATGCTAGTTGCTGTTGAAAAATAAACCCAACATTTTAATGATTTAATGTTGTCATAGTTTTTCTCTTGCTCAGGTAGCTGTCCACAGCAGATCTCTCCTCCCTGCCATGGCCTCCAACTCCCAGAGCCTGGAGTCCTCGTGTTGGCCAGAGGAGAAGAACACCCATGGCAAGAGGCCCCATGCTTCCCTGAGAAGCTCCACGATGTGCTGTTGGATGAGGCGGCCCCTGCACCTGGGTGGGGGGAGCTGGGCTGCAAACTCCTATCACCCCCCACAGGCTCCAGGAAGGGGTCCCGTGTCTCCAGTGGACAAGCCACCACCTCGTAGATGCTCTCCATTCCTACCACATTTTCAGTATTATTATTCTCAAAGACAACCTGACAACAGATGTCCTCAGGATTTCACAGGTTGACCCGTCCCTGCGGTTCTGTGCGCTGAGTCTGAGTCTCCTGATGGGATACTCATTACAGGAGCCATGCCACAGTTGGAATCACGTCATTGTCTCATGCCAGAAGGTTCCGCACAGACCATTATTCACCGGAGCTGGACCAGTCTCGGTGAGACGGCTCCTCAGCCGCTAAACCGTGCCTGCACCACCCAGACAGTCTCAATTCCCACGGAGGTTCCAGGCTCCGTCTGTGGCCTCAGCCTCTGTGGCTGCCGGTCTGCAGTGTTAACCCTCAGGGGCTGGGGTCCTGCACGCAGCCCTTTGGAATGACTCTACCCTTCTTTCTCTGGGGACTGTTTCTTTCTGTGTCTTTTATAATCTACAAAGCCAAAGGCCTCTCAGCTCTGGAATTAGATGGAAGAGCCCTCCTGGTTAGTGAGGGTCCTCCAGGAATGGTGTTTGGAGCTTCAGCAAACGGCCTGCCTGTGCCCTGTACACATGCAATGCCATGGATGAAGTCACCTGCTCCCTGCAGACAGACGAGCACACAGGAAGCAGCGCTGTGACCCCTCCCATGGGTGCGGCCCTCCCTCCACCCTCCTGGCTGTCCCAGGTTCATAAACACAATTTTCTCTAAACTATTACGCCACATAGCATCGCCTCTTTAGTTATTCAGATTTTGCCTAGGATTTTTTTTTTATTAACAAGAAAAATTTTACTGCGATTAACAGTTTTGCCTCATAGCAACCGTGTCCCCAGCGCTTCAGCCTGTCACGGCGGGCGCCCCTCGGGGCCACATCAGCCCTGCGCTGTCTGGGCGGCAGCTGTTCCAGAACCTGCTCTGGGTAATGATATTCAGCAGACACACAGGTCATGCATGCTCAGGCTAATTATGTAATAAGGGAATCACTCTTAAAATTTTATAAACGTTAATATAGACATTTCACTTTAATTTCTCTGAAAGTTGAGTAGGAAATGAGAATTTTCTTAGTGCTAGTACCAAAGGCTCACTTTTATACAGAGGTTTTAAAATGTAGGGCCTTGCAAATCTCCTGCTGTATTCATGCTGCAAATTACTCTCCTTGGCATTGAAATATCACTGCAATTAAACCTGCAGTAAAGTGTTACAAAAAAGCCCTTGACTGTTTCCAAACAAAATTGTGTAGCTCTTCAGGGCGCTGTGCATTGAAGGCGAGCCAGCCACTCTGTAATTCATTTTTATTATCTGCTCAACATTCCTCCAAAATATTTTGCTCTTTCCTTTCCATGGCATGGATACTTCGCTTTCCAGACCTGGTGTCCATTGTGCAGAACACGATGCCCTCATCAGCTCCTGCTCGTGGGTGGGGAAGGAGCAGGTGCTCCTGCCAGCACCTGTGCACTGGCCAGGCACACTCCTCCACTTCCCAGCTCCTGCTCATGGGTGGGGAAGGGGTAGGTGCTCCTGCCAGCACCTATGCACCGGCCAGGCACACTCCTCCGCTTCCCAGTGCTAGACGGTGCCTGATTCCTGGAATCAGAACTATGTCAGTTACCCGCAGCAAGACACTGTGTTAGCCGGTGCCTACCGAGCACTCTGTGCTGAGGACAACGTGACCTGCAAGGCAGACAGGACCTCTGGCCTCCGGAAACTTCTATTCTAGCACAGAAAATGACATTAAACGAAGCACCAGACTAAGCAAGCACCAGGAGGGCCAGGACAGAGAGGAGAGGGAAGCGTGAGGAGAGACGGGCCCGTGGGTCAGCCAGCAGGGCCACGCCCAGCACCCGTGCTCCAGGAAACCGCCCATCTCCCAAGGAGGGTGAGGCGCTCCGTGAGGCTGGCCTTCCCGCCCACCAGTTCTGAGGACGGGTTGATTCCAGCAAAGCACTGGATTCTGCCTGCCTTGCTTCTATTTAGGGACCGTCACCAGATCCACACAGAAGCCCACACCAGGAGGTGGGAGGCCGCCTGGGGTCTGTCCTTCCTCTGGTGTCTACACTGAGTCCACACCCAACATGGCCCTGTGTGTGTCCATAGTAGCTGTGCAGTCTGCCCCCCACTCCAGTCTGACCCCCATGCTCAGACGGTGCTGGAGGTGTAAGCTGTTCTTCCTCCCCCTCGAGTTCTTGCCCCTCCATTTATTTTCCAATTCCGTAGAAATTCCAAAATACAACTCTCACTTCACTCCCCACACTTGAAACTTGCCAGTGTGTCCAAGAGAAATGCAAATGGACAGGAGGAGAGTGAGCTGGACCTCAGCCCTGCCGGGCACCCCGTCACCCCAGACACCACGCGGGGAGCGCTGCAGCTGCACAGAGCCACTCTTGCCCCATGAGTGGGACTGTCTCTTCTCCCCAGGCCTGGGACACATTTTCTTCTCTGAGAAAGCTCCTTCCTGCTGAATTTCCTCACTCTCACCTGGTCATAAACGTCAGGTCTCAGCTGGGCCTTCTGTAAGCTCCATATCTCTCAGAGCACCTGCGCTTGTTCCAGCCACTGCTCGAATCCCACTGGTATTAAAATGGGGGAGGCAGGGGCAGCTCAATTGGAGGGCACGCTCTGACCTCCCCACCGCCCAGGTTCGTGCTCCACACACCACCAGTAGCTGGGCAGCCTCAGACAAGTGACTCAGCCCTGCAACGCTGGAGTGTCTCCGTCCTGGGCCAGGTTGGGCTTCAGCCAACCCTCAGAGGAATGGCCCCTGACACATCCACACAGCCGTGGCACCAGGGGGTGGGGACGGCCAAGTCCAACATGCAGGTCTGAGCCTCCGTCCGAGAGGAAGGCAGGGGTCAGGCTGTTGCCTTCCTACCACTTCCCGAGGCCACTGTGGCCAGGGGCACCGCCGCCAGCACTCTGCAAACCGCCTCGCACGCCCAGACTGTGCTGTTCCACACAGGACTCCTCGCCCTCTGAGAACCACAGATCCCAGATCTAAGCCACAGCCTCTGACCTGCAAGCGCGTGTCGGCTTCAGACGTGGCAACGTCCTGCAGAGGCACAAAACCTGGGGCCTCGGGGGTCTACCAGTTGTGGGGGGTTCCCTGTGTAGAGTGTTCTAGGGCCAGGGGCTTTGTGTGTATGCGGGGGTGTGTTCTTTCTTTCTTTTTCCTTCTTTCTCTGTTTTGTTTTTGAAAGAGCAGTAAAGAGGAGACACAGCTCCAAAATCGCAGGACTGAGCCACACTAGGTCACCTGCAGTTACCCGTCCATCCAATCCTGGGTCCCCAGAACAGCCTGTGAGATTTAAACTGGGGGTCCCAATAACAACTGGAGATGAGGAGGAATTTCTCACTTGGGGGCACTTCCAAAGATATAATCCTCCATGAACGGCGCTGTGCGAGTGGGGAAAGGAAGGAAGGGGCTGTCGAGGGTGTTTAAACGTTTCTGCTGCGGCTGTCACATGTTGGGTTGCGCTTGTCTCACTGCTGAGTGTGGGGTGGGGGAGCACATGCGTGCCTCTTCTTCTGAGCAGCTGGAGCACAGCCACAGGAACCGCCTCTTCTAACATCACAGCACTGGCTGCCCCGTCAGCCTCCTACCCACACTGACCAGTCTCAAGACCCGGAGTGCGGGGCTAGGGAGTGCTGTGGGACTAGGTGCCAGGCTGAAGCCCAGGGCCTGGATGATACTGAGAGCTTGAGAACCTTCCATTTGTTCAAGTGCTGACAAATACAGAATGCAATAAACACAGATAGGACACCGCCTGCAATTTTCAACAGCAAATTCAAACCCCCACCAGAAGCAACCTGAGTTGAACGGAAACGCAGGCAAGCACCTTTCCAAGGGCCTTCACGGCAGCCACGGTGCTGTTCTGGAAAAGTCCACCTTGGGTCGGCAGGGACGGAGCGCACACCGGAGTGCGTCGGCTGTAGCAGCGTTCACCAGCTTTGTCCACTTACCACAGGTGTCAACATTACAAGCATCTTTTCAAATGCTCACGAGTCTGTACAAATTACACCCCGGGAAAGACACAGAGATGAGAAACGTTCCTCAGTGTGACAGGCACCCGCAAGCTCACCGCTGAGCCTGCCCCTCCACCTGTCCCCAGCGGGAAGCAGCTGGCCAGGGTCCCGGGTGGGGCAGGGGCGTCAAGGCCAGAAGGGTGGGACTGGTGGAGCCGTGAGGTGCAGAACAAAACCCTGAGAAACCAGCCAGGAGCCAGAAGAGCCTCGTGTGCACAAGAAAACCGAGTAGGGTCATTAAGAGCTCCGCACTCTGTGCACCGAGGCGAGGAAGCTCTCCGGGAGTGAGGCCTGGGGGTCAGGAGGCCCAGCCCTCCCGGGCGGCTCCAGCTTCCACCGCCACAAGGAAGGGCAGGGGCGGCTCCCCGCTCCAATCTCTTTTTCAACAACATCTGGAGATTCTTGTCCCATTTGAGAACAAATCTGGGGAAGAAAAACTAAAAATAAGGAGATTTATTTTGATATCAGTTTGGTTAAAAAAAAAAAAACACTTAAGAGAGAAACATGAATAGATCAGTGAATAATAACCAGGAAGTGATATCATAATACCGGTGAATCTCCAAATCAGAAACCAAATAACCAAATCAGTGGGTGTGCACCCATCACCACACACCAACCACATGCACGAGACAGAATGAGACACCACAGGTGACACCACATACCAGGAACATTTCTCTGAGTCTGTTTAATTGTCTTCCAGGAGAACAGAGAGAAGCCCCATCATCTAGACAAATTTTGAAACTAGGCTAAGCAAAACACTAAAAATATACTCTGGAAGAAAGCGGCCGTTAACCCCGGGGGCTGGACCCAATTACCCGCCATCCTTCTCCGTCGCTAATGGCTCTGACTTCATGCCATCATTTCATGATGCCAACCTCTCTCCCTCCTGCAGCTCAAGGACACCCCGCGCTTATGTACCAAGTATCACAAATTGTGCTTAATGACACAAAATAGGAGAGCCAGGAGGGTACTCTATTTAAAGGAGAGATTCTTTTTCCATCTATGCATTTTGTTAGCACCTGATGTGTCCTTTCAGGGTAATTCTATCTGGGGTGACAATAAAAGGTCTGATGAGTAGACCTGCAGTTGGTCTATAGTCAGACATTCAGGTCACATGGAATCCAAACAAACAGTAACACAAATTCTAATCTGTTTTTAAAACTTTAAGATTTCTGGGGCCGGGCACTGTGGCTCACACCTGTAATCAGAGCACTTTGGGAGGCCAAGGCGGGCAAATGACTTGAGCTCAGTAGTTCAAGACCAGCCTGGGCAACATGGTGAAACCCATCTCTACAAAAAATGCAAAACATTAGCCAGCTGTGGTGGCGGATGCCTGTAGTGCCAGCTACTTGGCAGTCTGAGGCGGGAGGATAGCTGAGCCCAGTAGATCGAGGCTGCAGTGATCCCTGCACTGCGCTCCAGCCTGGGTGACAAAGTGAGACCCTGTCTCAAACAAAAAACTGACATTTTCCTCAATTCCTGACATATTATTGAATCTTTCCTACAGACTGCCTAGCTTTTACGATACTGGATAAGTTTAAAAGACCCTCTCAATACTAATATAACGAATGCAAGCAATAGAAAGACAGTTTGGTAGCATGCACACGTTTCACTGCCTTAATACCACTTAGTTGCATATTACAGGACCACAATTTTATTAATGTTTTCTGATACAATGTAACTCAGAAGATGAAAATAGATCTAAAATATAGGTAATATATTTGGTGTTTAGTGATTTTTTTTTTAAAGTCATTCTTAAACCATTTTCTAAGAATTTGGGTCTCTTACATTTGAGTGGAAGGTACTTTTCTTGAAATTCAGTGAGAATCTACAGCCATTGTGGGGAAAGGGGCGTTCTGAGGCCTGTGAGGCCTGCACCAGCCTTGCAGGATGCCTGTGCTCCAGAGTCCCCACTTCAGAAATATCTGGCTCTCCCCCTCCCCACCCCAGGCCTGTGCTTCCTGCTGGCTACTAAACACTGTCCTCCAGTATTCGGCCAGAACTCAGCGGGCTCACCCCCAAACCTCACCTCCTCCAGGCCGCTGCCCCGCCTCATGAGCCTCATGACCCTCCCTCTCCCTGCCAGGATCCCACCCTCTCACTCCACGTGATTCCTCTTCAGCAGAGCACTGATGCTCTCTTGTGCACCACCAGCCAAGCTGGACCCGAACGTTTCACCTGGAGGATCAGGCGAGGTGACACCCCATTGATCTCACCCACCTGCTTAGAACTTCCCATGTCCCTGAACCGTCTTGAGCTGCAAAAGGCCTTGCTGAGCACGACACCAAAGCCAGAGACAGTGCACGTGAAACAAAATCTTCTGCATCAAAGCGAAAGCCAAACAAACGGAAAACAAAGTTAAAAGAGAACTCTTTGGAGAAAATATTTATATGAATTACCACAGAAAGGCTATTGTCTTTGTCTATTCCATACGTTAATATCCTTAGATTAGATTGTGAAGCCATGAGAGAAATATGAATGGAAAACCAGGCCACTGAATTTGGTTTGGGGCCACGTTAAAAATTTGCATGCACTGAAACAAAGAGGTCTTTAGCTAAAAAATAAAAATAAAAAACAAAATAGTATCACATGATAGGACCTTATTTTGTGTTTTGAAAGTATGAGTGTTATATGTGAAAGGGAAGAGAAAATATGCCAAGTCCTGTTAAATACGTCATATTAGCAGGTGGCCGGGCACGGGGGCTCACACTGTCATCCCAGCACTTTGGGAGGCCAAAGCAGGAGGATTGCTTGAGCTCAGGTGTTTGAGATGAGTCTGGGCAACATAGTGAGACCATGTCGCTACAGAATTTTTTTTTTTAATTAGTTGAGTGTGGTGGTACATGCCTGTGGTCCCAGCTACAAGGGAGACTGAGACAGGAGAATGCCTTGAGTCCAGGAATTCGAGCTTACAGTGAGCTATGATTGTGCCACTGCACTTCAGCCTGGGTGACAGCAAGACCCTGTCTCAAAAAGAAAAAAAAAAAAAATGTTAGCAGTAGTTACCTCCGATTGTAGAATTGGGTTTCCTTTTACTACCATCATTTTTTTTAATGCGTATCTGTGTGTTTTTAAAGTTTTGCAAGTGAAAAAGTCTAAAACCTGTCGGCTCACATTAAAGACCCTCCGAGCCCAAGAAGAGCTCTGTCTCTCCAGATGCTGCCTGCACTTTTCCTGCAGGAATCCTTGTCCAAAGCTCCACCCCACACAGAGCTTTCCTCTCTTGGAAACTCCTGCCCACCTGTTCCACACACTGTTGACATATCTGTGAATTCTGAAAGAATAGAAGGAATTAGTGAGGAAGAGTTGGGTCAAAGCACTTTCTAGAAGATATCAGAAAAAGGATTAAAAAAAAAAAAGGAGTCAGGCATGGTGGCTCACACCTGTAATTCCAGCACTTTGAGAGACCGAGGTGGAAGGATCACCTGAGGTCAGGAGTTCAAGACCAGCCTGGCCAGCATGACGAAACTCCATCTCTACTAAAACTACAAAAATTAGTTGGGCATGGTGGCTCACATACCTCTATTCCCAGCTACTCCGAAGGCTGAGACAGAAGAATCGCTTGAACCCAGAGGTGGAAGTTGCAGTGAGCCGAGATTGCACCACTGCACTCCCGCCTGGCCGACAGAACAAGACTGTCTCTCACATAAAAGTATGAAGAATAGGGAATTAGATGGGCGTGGTGGCACACGCCTGTGGTTATAGCTACTCAGGGGGCTGAGGAGGGAGGATCACTTGAGCCTGCCTGGTTGAGGCTGCAGTGAGCTATGTTCATGCCACTGCATTCCAGCATGGGTGACAGAGTGAGACCCTGTCTCCAAACAAAAAGAAGAAGAAGAATGAGGATTAAAATATGGGTAGGGGAAAAGGAGGCATCACTAAGAATCCAAACAGCCAACAGAAAGAAAAAGGGGTTGCATAGGAGCCCGGAATACCCCAGGGGTGAAAACAGAAGCTCTCAAGCTAAAAGTGTGTGTGAGTGAGACTGGAGCAGGAAGGAGCCGCACGGATAAGCACGTACACACCAGAGGGAAGAGCAGGCTTCAGCCCAGGGAGCCGGGCTGGCCACAGACCCGTGTTTCGGGTTTCTGTTCCTGCTCTGGCCCCAGTAGACCAGGCACCTTTTCACATCATGATCCCGCTAAGATCAAGGAGGCCGTATGTCAGAAAACGCTTTAGAAATAACGTGAGAAATAAATGCAAAATAAAATGTTGACTAAATCAGAGTCGTTTTGGGGGAACATGTTGACGGCTGGTACACCCAACCCGTGTTTTAACGTCTGTCTAAAGCGTTTGTATCAAACACGGGGGAGAAATCCTACTTTAACATTACCTTTGAAGTTAAAGTTGCCAGAGCCTTGCGATGAAATTTATGTCAAATTAATTTCTGGGATTCAATGAAGCTTAAAATGAATCCATAATGAGGTACACTTCAGAGGTGTGCAGAGGAGCTTGGAGGGGCTGATGGAAGAGGTCCCCTTCCTGCCATTAACTCTAATTTCGTGATGATGACACATTTTATCTGAGCATGATGCGTAATCTAAGAGATGTTATGCTTTCACAATTACTGTATATGCAGGACGCAGGACCGAATGGAAGTCGACTATCACTGCCTTATTATCATTAGTTAATTGAGTATCAGAAATATGCACAGTCTTCTATAAGATGTAATGAAAAGGTGGCTTCTGTGCTGGAGATTTATATCTTAATTTAGGCATACTTATAATTCCAGCATAACACATACAGCCTGCGAAAATGCTTATGTTAAGCATGCAAGATTTCCTAAAAATATATGGTTCCTAAAGACGGCCCGGCTTCCAATGGAAAGCCAACAAAGAGCAGAACTAAGAGGCTGTGCCTTCAGAGAGAAGTTCCTCTACTCTTCATATTTAAATATTAAAACCCTTAAAAAGAGATCTTAAAGAAATTTACTTTCTTCAGCAAAAAGAAACGTAGAGTACCGTCAAGATCCTGAAAACCGTGTGCCATTTCTTAGTTCACTTTTCACGCAGCAGACACCTTGATTTCACGATTACATTTCAGCTGAAAAGCTAGAAATAGAATATCTTGTTTGATTTCTTCCAAATCACGGATTCTTAGTGAGAGAAATACGATTTGTATTCTTATGTAGTCTGCCTTTCTGAACAACACACATGCGAGAAGACACAGGTGGGTAATATTAATAGCACTTATGATCTAAGCACAGACTCACCATTTTTTTTTCCACCTCCATTTTGAGAAAATGCCAAATGAAGACAATGTTACACACCCGAGGACAGAGAAGGTAGGAATCTTGGAACCTTTGCCCTCTCTACCACATTGGCCCATCCCAAACCACGCAGGGCAGGCCCTTGGGCTGTGAGATGGGTGCTCACCAGAAGTAAGCTCTACAGAGGAAGGTTTTGTTGCCTAGTGACCTTAGATTGGATCAAAAGCACGCACAGAACAAGAAACACACAACGTTCTCTCTGTGAGGAATGAGACTCTTTTTCCTCCAACATCAACACCACACTGGCATTGCGCAGCTGATATTTTGTTAGTCAAGTGGATAGTGTGAGGTTATTTATATAATATTAGAGGATGGATCCAACATTATTCAACGGTATAAATAATAAAGACTGGCCAGGCACAGTGGCTCAAGCTTATAATCCCAGCACTTTGGGAGGCCGAGGCGGCGGATCACCAGGTCAAAAGTTCGAGACTGCCATTATCAAATTGTCTTTATTATTATTTTATTTTTATTATTATTATTATTATTTTGAGATGAAGTCTCATTCTGTCTCCCAGGCTGGAGTGCTATGGCACTATCTTGGCTCACTGCAACCTCTGCCTGCCGCATTCAAGCGATTCTCCTTCCTCAGCCTCCCCAGCAGCTGAGACTACAGGTGCGTGCCACCACGCCCAGCTAATTTTTGTGTTTTTGTAGAGAGGGGGTTTCTCCACATTGTCCAGGAGCCTGAACTCCTGAGCACCAGTGATCACCCCACTCAGCCTCCCGAAGTCCTGAGACTACAGGTGTGAGCACAGCGTCCGGCCTAAATGAGTTTCAGGTGCTCACCGTGCATCTTCACTGCGCACCTGCGCCCAGCTGCTCCATAGGTGCTCACCTTGCATCTTCACCGCGCACCTGCGCCCAGCTGCTCCATAGGTGCTCACCGCGCATCTTCACCGCGCACCTGCGCCCAGCTGCTCCACAGGTGCTCACCTTGCATCTTCACCGCGCACCTGCGCCCAGCTGCTCCATAGGTGCTCACCGCGCATCTTCACCGCGCACCTGCGCCCAGCTGCTCCATAGGTGCTCACCGCGCATCTGCACCGCGCACGTGTGCCCAGCTGTTCCGTAGGTGCTCACCGCGCATCTTCACCGCGCACCTGCGCCCAGCTGCTCCATAGATGCTCACCGCGCATCTTCACCGCGCACCTGCGCCCAGCTGCTCCATAGGTGCTCACCGCGCATCTGCACCGCGCACCTGCGCCCAGCTGTTCCGTAGGTGCTCACCGCGAATCTTTACGGAGCACAAGCCGCGCTGCTCCATAGGTGCTCACCGCGCATCTTCACCGCACAAGCTGCTCCGTTTTTATTTACTGAAAGAGCCAGATCTTTGTTTCCATCCCTCAAAATATACAAAATCTCAATTCATAAGCTTCCAGTTAGATATCCATAAAACATAGTAACTCACTTCATTCGCTGCTCAATTAATGTGCTGTCATCGCTTTTGAGAGCAGCTTGTCCATGGCTTAGATGTTCTAGTATCCGAGAATTCCTGAACATGCACACACATTGCCCGGAAGCCGAGCCAAGCATCACTGTGAAGCCTTCCTAGACTTTGAAAAATGATGGTTCCTTTTACATATTTGCAAATTAAAACATCATTATTCCTAGAAACCAAAACATGACACTGGAAAACAAGCCACAGCTCAATGAAATGCACACCACGAAATCAGCAAATCAGGACATAAACTATTTACAGACCAGCAGCTGAAATGGAGAGCAGTAGCCGGGAAGCACTGCCTGGCCCCCACCCAAGGCCACAGCCTCAGGCCTCCAGCTCCCACCCCAGACCTCCAGCTCTCACCCCAGGCCTCTAACTCCCACCTCAAGCCTCCAGCTCCCAGTCCAGGGCCTCCTGCTCCCATCCCAGGCCTCCTGTTCCCACCCCAGGGCCTCCAACCCCCCACCCCAGGATCTCCTGCTCCCACCCCAGGGCCTCCAACCCCCACCCCAGGATCCCCTGCTCCCATCCCAGGCCTCCAGCCCCCACCCCAGGGCCTCCTAATCCCACCCCAGGCCTCCAGTCCCCACCCCAGGCCTCCAGCCCCCACCCCAGGGTCTCCAGCCCCCACCCCAGGGCCTCTTGCTCCCACCCCAGGCCTCCAGCCCCCACCCCAGGCCTCCAGCCCCCACCCCAGGGTCTCCAGCCCCACCCCAGGGCCTCTTGCTCCCACCCCAGGCCTCCAGCCCCCACCCCAGGCCTCCTGCTCCCACCCCAGGGTCTCCAGCCCCCACCCCCAGGGCCTCCAGCCCCCACCCCAGGGCCTGTTGCTCCCACCCCAGGCCTCCAGCTCCTACCTCAGGGCCTCCAGCCCCCACCCCAGGCCTCCAGCCCCTGCCCCAGGCCCTCTTAGTGCCCAGCTGGTCCTTGGAACTGGTGTGAAGAGCAGCCTCATTTGTAACCACTATTCAACTGCTGGAACAAAGATTGATACTTGCTCAAAACACCTTTATGACAAAAGTCAGTAAAAATATATTCTCAGAATAAACCTGCAATCATAATAGCAACACTGCCCAAAAAAATGTCTTCCAACACATCCAAATCTTCAGGTTTTGGGGTTTCTCAACCACTAATGGAAACAGCTATAGCTGCCCTCTGTCCAAATCATTTCCATCTGCGGCACTTGAAGCGGGAAGCCCAGGGCTCTGCGGGTGAGGCTCTCCTGTTCAGGGAATTCCCCGGGCTGTGCGGGAGAGTCGTCCTACCCGGAGGCCCTGCACCTCTCCTGGGCTGCCTCTGCCCTCCCAAGAACCAGGCCCGCTGCCCTCCCAGCAGAGCTGAGCAGAGCGGCTCAGAGTGGGGACGCTGCCACGAACAGAACCCGTGGAACTCCGTGAGGGCTCCTGCGGTTTCTGAAGTTCTTTCACTGAAGATTCCAAAAGCTCAGCTCGGGGAACCTTGCGTTAAAATTCAAAAATCTCCATGGAGTTGGGTCCTGAGCCACCAGATTTGCCAGTAACATCTCAACACGAATCAGACAGGGATTGATAACGGAGAAGAAGGGAAAGAACATGGGATTTATCCTGGCTGAGAGGGGTAGGAATGAGCCGTGTGCCGGGGCTAAGGGCACAGTGCGTGTGGGGACCAGGCCAGGCCTCGGGGCAGTCCCACGGCTCCACACACCCCCCATCCGACTCTCCAAGTCGCCTGCCAAGAGCTTCCCTACCCTCTGAGGCCATGGAAATGCAAGTCTGTGCACAGGTGGCTGGGCCAGGAGCTTCCGTTCCGCACCATGCACGACACCTGCCTCGCCTGCCTGGCAGCCACAGGGGGTCCGGGCCCTCCAGGGCCTGCACGCGCGTGAACTCCGCCTCTCCCCGGACAAGGAGTCGGGAACTGAGTCTAAACTGAGGGTTCCGTCATGGGCCGAAGCGCAGCTGCGGAGTGTGCCCTCGGCCCTCCCTCCTGAGAGCGAGGGTCAAGAGGCTCTGACCAGCCCAGGGCACCCGGGCACCTGCCCCTGGGCTGCTGCAGCCTCTGCTGGCACCGTGGGCTGTCAGCCGGGCCGCGTGCCCAGCGTGCACTCTGGGGTCAGGCGTCTCTGCTCCTGGACTCCGCTCAGCTTGAGGCTTTTCCTGGGTACTCCTCCCCGCGGCCTCCTCCCCCGCAGCCTCCTCCCCGGACCTTCACCAGGGCCAGGCAACCCCCACCCCCAACCCTGCCCCTTCACTTCTCACAGGGACTTCCATCAGGAAAGCTTTCAACGCCTGATTTCATTCTGGCATCTTCCTCCCAGATGAGCCAAAAACCACAGTTGGGGAAGAAAATTCACCTTTCTTTTCACCAACCTCAAACTGAGATTTCGAATGTCTTTGGCTACAAAAGCGGCGCCGCACCGCGGTGGTGCTGCCAGACCTGCGGCCTCAGCAGAGGGAGGTCACAGGCCTCTCCCCGCCCCCGGAGATGCTTGCGCCACGGCTTCCAGTTGCGGCAGTGGCAAGACTCGCGACTGGGTGTTGTCATGTAATGTACCCATTAAAAGCACGTGTTGCTGTGTCAACTTTTTAAATTATCATACTAATTGTATCACAATCTCATTCCTTGGTAATTCCGTGTTTTTATTTTGTGCATTTTAAAGTTCTTCTGGGTGGGGTGGATAGGCCTCACCAGACTCCCAAAGACATCCCCCACATGGAAAGGTAGGAACCTGCCCTCCAGCCAGCCCTGTTCACATCCCAGCTCTACACACAGCTGGCCCGGGGCTAAAACTGGTGAAAATAGCCTCTGCCAGAGAATAATGGCAAAAAGTCAGAAAGGTTTATTCTCCTTACTCTTCTAGAGACTGAGCTCCAAGGACCACAGCGAGCTCCAGCCCGGTGCTGCCCCACCAGGCTCTTTCTCCTCCAGCTGGGGAGGGGCGCAGCCCCCTCCCGCTGGCCCCTGGACATCCCCAGTAGGTGTGGCTTGCAGGAGCCAGCTGCCACGGAGCCCAGGCCTCCTCTCCGTGCCAGCCTGCCAGCCAGGCAAAGGACATCATTTTCCATTCACAAAGACCCACCGTTTTCCTGCCTTGGATTCCCTGAAGTCCACGGCAGGAGGAAAGCTGAGCTCTGGTAAGAGCAGCCGCCTGGGAAGCAGCATAGCTGCCCGTTATCCACCTGGCTCCGCGTCCTGGGGCTGCACGCTGCTCCTGCATCCTCCCTGGCATTTGACGTGCGATGCTTGCAGGCGTCCTGTTCTCCTGCCAGGGCCATGCCGCGCTGGCACGGGCCCCTGGTGGAGGGCACAGACTCCAACGCCGTTCCAAGCCAACCCCAGCGTGGACCAGGCTCCTGCAGATGCCGCACGCACACAACTGCACTGCCTCCGCTCCGTGCCAATCGCCCACCCGCCTGTTGTTCCTTTGCCTGAGGTGGGTGCAGCCTGCGCCCTCCCTGAGGCTTCCTGTGGGTGCCAGGCTCCCCGCTGCGCCTCTGCAGCCGCTCCAGGTAACCACCTGCATCCGCTTTGTGCTCCGTTTGCTCCTGACAGCCACATCTTGGAATTGTTTCTTGCGCGTTTATCACTGCACGGCGGCTTGCGGGCAACTGCAAACCTAGGCGATCTCGCAGCGTTTCCCCTCATTCATCGAAAATTTCCAAACTGATACATGCAGAATATTAGCGATATCTGCAGACTGGCTGCCAAAACCCAACCCGTTCTGTTTAAGAATGTATGCACGGAGCCACAACGTGTAAAACTCACTCTTCCAAGACTCTGCGTTGAAAACGGGTTGTTATTCATTACACATCTATTCTGATTGTATGAAAACAAGAGGCAGGACTTGGCGGGGGAGACACGGGCTTCAGATGAGCTGCGTGAGAGCAGCATCCTCACAGCACAGCACTGACCTTAGTGCTTCCATGCACGTCAGAGCTCAAGGTGCACTTTGAAGACAAAACTGTTGGGGCCTTGAGGGAAGAAATGAAGAGTGGGTAGAAGATGGCAGTGACCTTCAGGCCCTCTCAAGGCCATCGCACAATTATCTCCCTCAGACGTTGCCACAGGCTCAGAGCCATGCACACTGAGATACAGAATCTCTGAGCTTGAATTTGCAGCTCAGGTGTGGCACCCAGACTGCCCAACCATGCTGTCTTCAAGGCTGTCCCACCTGTCTGGGCCTCCATGTGTCTGCAGGGATTGGCCATTGCAAGGCAGTGGGTCTGGGGTCCATGGCGCCAGCCTTCTGGGATCGGCCATGGGTGGCAGTGGGGCTGCGCTCCGTGGCACCAGCCTCCCAGGATCCGCCATGGGAGGCAGTGGGGTTGGCTCCATGGCACCAGCCTCCAGGGGATAGGTTGCGGGAGGCAGTGGGGCTGGGCTCCGTGGTGCCAGCCTCCCAGGCAGCTACTCTTGGCTGTGTGCCTTGTGGCCAGCAGGGCTCAGTGAGATGCCCTCCACGAGTCTGCAACCATCAGCTCTGGAGGAATTCCAGGACAAATGCAAATCCTCCACACCCCTGAGTCTCCATTTCCTCATTTGCCAAGTGGGACAACATTCCTGGCCTAACAGGGGGATGCTGGATTCTTCAGGGCATGGTGCATGGAAGCCTCATGGGAGCCAAGCACTCGGCACTTCGGAGCCACAGAGCCACCGTCGCTGTCTGGGCCCTTTCTTTCCCGGTGTGTGTGGTGCTCTTCTCCTCCTCCTCTGTATCACAGAAATGCAAATCCTGGCTCCTCGCTCTCACCCACATGACAAGGTGCGCATGCTCAGAGGGCTCAGCGTTCACCCTGCCAGGTCCAGCCTCTGCCACAGCACACCCCAGCATCCTGCGCCAGCGCAGCCCCTCACACCCTAACCCCACTCAGCAGGTAGCACCGCTATGGCCCCACACCTGTCCTGAGCCTCAGAGGAAGCCAGGGTGAGGACCACCCGAACTGCAGGGTGGGTCTCCACGGCAACTTGAGTAATCATCGCCACCTGCTCTATGAGCACCTATGAGCCAAACACATTATTAAAATTATACGTTGTATAAAACTCAGCAGAACAGGAATTACTATCTTCATTTTATAGATAAGGGAACAAAGGCTTGAAGAGCTGCAGTGACTGGCCCCGAATCATAAAATTGGTAGGTTGGTGGGGAAGTCAACATTTGAACCCAGGTCCACTTGAACTCAAAACTCTTCACCTTTTCCTTCTGCCATTTGCAGTTCAAGCTCAGCCGGTAGGAGACGGATCAGAGCTGGACAGGCAAGGACAGGCTGGCCAGTCGGCAGAGCACAGGGTGAAAGCATGGGGTCATTCTAGACAGATGATGGATAAATGATAGATGATAGATAGATAAATAATAAATGACAGATCAATAGATACATGACAAATAGATGACTGATGGATGGATAGATGGAATGATGGGATAGATAGATTATAGGTAGATAGATGGTAGATGGATAGTTTATAGATAATAGATTGATAGGTAGATGATAGCTGGACAGGTAGGCAATAGACAGGTAGATGATAGATAGATGGATAGATCAACAGATGGTAGATGAATAGTTGATAGATAATAAGTAGCTGATAGATGATAGATAGATATCATTTTCATTTTCATTAATCTTAGTTTGTTTTCATCTTAAACATTTGCAAGTACGTCATTCACCAGCCTCCTGATGTAGAACACAAGCCTCCTCTGTGAAGTGGGTAACTGGAATGCCACCATTTGCGCAAACCACAGTCAAAATGCATTTCTTATGATTCTCACTTTTTGTTTCTCTTAACGTGGAGGAGGATTTTTAAAACACTTTCAAAGCAATAAAAAAAGCAGAGTCCATTTATACTTGCATGATTTTTCAAACTTTCACTGCTGACTTGTCCAACCTGACTGAATGGTAATCGCTTTTAGCAACTTATTTTTTTTTAGTCTTTTCTAAACTTTCAACTAAGTTTTCATAGAAGTGAAAATTCCCTTATTCCCTTACTCCTCATATTTCATCAGTGGGAATGCTATCTAATTAAATTATGCAGTTACAGAACCATGAAAGATTGGAAGCAACCCCCCGAGTCCTGTGAGTGCAGAAGGGCAAGATGGGGCAGGGGCTGCAGGTGGCAGGGAGCCACAGCAGGCTGAGAGTGAGTGTGGACCCCCAACTGCTGCCAAGGGGGCCGCTTGGGTGGGTGGGCTGCATGTAACCTGTGCCTACCCAGCTGTCCCCCAGCACCTCCATCTCTCCTGTTGACACCTACATCTTCACAGTCCTTGGCTCACCGGCCCCCAGCCCACCGTGAATTAAAACCAGCAGGGTGGCTGGTGGTCACCCTGGGGGCACTCATGACAGAAGTGCAAGAGGCGTCGGGCTCCAGAAAAAAGGCCAGTCCCCTGCAGCCAGCACCCACCCAGGGGAAGCCACAGATTCCTCTCGAAAACACCCCCTCACCTTCATCATCTCCACTTCAGGAAATAAGAAAACTTACAATGTATCTGAGGAAACCTTCATCAGTAATGTACAGCACAGTATTTCTTTTTATCTTTTTTTCTGTTTTTTTTTTTTTTTTGAGACAGCGTCTCACTCTGCCACCCAGGCTGGAGTGCAGTAGCATGACCTCGAGCATGGAGTCGAGCATGATCTCAACTGCAGCCTCGATGTCCCAGGGCTCAGGTGATCCTCCCACCTGAACCTCCAGAGTATCGGGGACCACAGGCATGCACCACCACATCTGGCTAATTTGGGATTTTTTTGTTTTTTGGTAGAGGATGGTTTTTGCCATGATACCCAGGCTATTCTCAAACTCCTGGCTCAAGCAATCCTTCCTGATATTTCTTGAAAGATTTTTTTTTATTGTAAGATTTGCCCTTGAGGAAGTAGGACTTAACTCACTGATAAAGGTACCCTCAGTGGAGAATCTCTGGTGACCCTCAGCAGTGTGGGCTCCAGTAACAAGTTCACAATGTTTCTCAGTTTGCCCTAGACATAGGCAGAAGGTATACTGATACTATGTGAAGTTCAGAAAAATTAAGTGATTTGTCCAACATTGAGTCAAGGAGCATCGAGGTCTATCCACTTCAAATCAAGTTCCTCATTCACCACAACTCAACGTGAATGAAAATAAGGATGGGAGTAAGAGCCAAATCCTGGGCTGGCAACATGGTTGAATAGGAACAGCTCTGGTCTGCAGCTCCCAGCGAGATCAACCCAGAAGGTGAGTGATTTCTGCATTTCCAAATGAGGTACCCAGCTCATCTCACTGGGACTGGTTAGACCGTGGATGCAGCCCACAGAGGGCGAGCTAAAGTAGGGTGGGGCATCGCCTCACCCAGGAAGCGCAAGAGGTCAGGGAACTCCCTCCCCTAGCCAAGGGAAGCCATGAGGGACTGTGCCATGAGGAATGGTGCACTCCAGCCCAGATATTATGCTTTTCCCACGGTCTTCGAAACTCACAGACCAGGAGATTCCCTTGGGTGTCTACAGCACCAGGACCCTGCATTTCAAGCACAAAACTGGACAGCCATTTGAGCAGACACCGAGTTAGCTGCAGAAGTTTTTTTCATACCCAAGTGGTTCCTGGAATACCAGCAAAACAGAACCATTCCCTCACCTGGAAAGGGGGCTGAAGTCAAGGAGCTAAGTGGTCTAGCTCAGCGGATGCCACCCCCCACGGAGCCCAGCCTGCTAAGATGCACTGGCTTGAAATTCTCACTGCCAGCACAGCAGTCTGAAGTCAACCTGGGGTGCTCCAGCTTGGTGGGGGGAGGGGCATCCACCATTACTGAGGCTTGAGTAGGCGGTTTTCCCCTCACAGTGTAAACAAAGCCACTGGGAAGTTTGACCTGGGTGGAGTGCATCACAGCTCAGCAAAGCCACTGTAGCCAGACTGCCTCTCTAGATTCCTCCTCACTGGGCAGGGCATCTCTGAAAGAAAGGCAGCAGCCCCAGTCAGGGGCTTATAGATAAAACTCTCATCTCCCTGGGACAGAGCACCTGGGGGAAGAGGCGGCTGTGGGCGAAGCTTCATCAGACACAAACATTCCCGCCTGCTGGCTCTGAAGAGAGCAGCAGATCTCCCAGCACAGTGCTCAAGCTCTGCTAAGGGACAGACTGCCCCCTCAAGTGAGTCCCTGACCCCCATGCCTCCTGACTGGGGGACACCTCCCAGCAGGGGTCAACAGACACCTCATACAGGAGAGCTCTGACTGGCATCTGGCAGGTGTCCCTCTGGGATAAAGCTTTCAGAGGAAGGGACACAGCATCTTTGCTGTTCTGTAGCCTCTGCTGGTGATACCCAGGCAAATAGGGTCTGGAGTGGACCTCCAGCAAGGGAACAAAACTGAACGGAGAATGAGTTTGACAAATTGACAAAAGTGGCCTTCAGAAGGTGGGTAATAACAACCTCTTCTAAGCTAAAGGAATATGTTCTAACCCAATGCAAGGAAGCTAAGAACATTGAGAAAAGGTTACAGGAATTGCTAACTAGAATAACCAGTTTAGAGAAGAAGATAAATGACCTGATGGAGCTGAAAAACACAGCACAAGAACTTCATGAAGCATACACAAGTATCAATAGCCAAATTGATCAAGTGGAAGAAAGGATATCAGAGATTAAGATCAACTTAATGAGATAAAGTGTGAAGACAAGATTAGAGAAAAAAGAAAGAAAAGAAATGAACAAAACCTCCAAGAAATATGGGACTGTGTGAAAGACCAGACCTACGTTTGATTGGAATACCTGAAAGTGATGAGGAGAATAGAACCAAGTTGGAAAACACTCTTCAGGATATTATCTAGGAGAACTTCCCCAACCTAGCAAGGTGGGCCAACATTCAAATTCAGGAATACAGAGTACACCACAAAGATATTCCTTGAGAAGAGCAACCCCAAGACACATAATCATCAGATTCACCAAGGTTGAATTGAAGGAAAAAATGTTAAGGGCAGCCAGAGAGAAAGGTCGGGTTACCCACAAAGGGAAGCCCATCAGACTAACTGTGGATCTCTCTGCAGAAACCCTACAAGCCAGAAGAGAATGGGGGCCAATATTCAACATTCTTAAAGAAAAGAATTTTCAACCCAAAATTTTATATCCAGCCAAATTAAGCTTCATAAGCAAGGGAGAAATAAAATCCTTTACAGACAAGCAAATGCTGAGTGATTACATCACCACCAGGCCTGCCTTGCAAGAGCTCCTGAAGGAAGCACTAAACATGGAAAGGAACAGCCAGTACCAGCCACTGTAAAAACATACCAAATTGTAAAGTTCATAGACACTATGAAGAAACTGCATCAACTAATGGGCAAAATAACCAGCTAACATCATAATGACAGGATGAAATTCACACATAACAATATTAACCTTAAACGTAAATGAGCTAAATGCTCCAATTAAAAGACACAGACTGGCAAATTAGATAGAGAGTCAAGACTCATCTGTGTGCTGTATTCAGGAGACCCATCTCATGTGCAAAAACACACATGGGCTCAAAATGAAGGGATGGAGGAATATTTATTTATATTTATCAAGCAAATGGAAAGTAAAAACAAGCAGGGGTTGCAATCCTAGTTTCTGATAAAACAGATTTTAAGTCAACAAAGATCAAAAAAAGACAAAAAAGTGTACTACACATGTTAAAGGGTCAATGCAATAAGAAGAGCTAACAATCCTAAATATATATGCACCCAATACAAGAGCACCCAGATTCATAAAGCAAGTCCTTAGAGACTTACAAAGAGACTTAGACTCTCACACAATAATAGTGGGAGACTTTAACACCCCACTGTCAATATTAGCCAGATCAATGAGATACAAAATTAACAAGACTATTCAGGACTTGAACTCAGCTCAGGACCAAGAGGACCTAATAGACATCTACAGAACTCTCCACCACAAAACCACAGAATATACATTCTTCTCAGCACCACATCACACTTATTCTAAAATTGACCATATAATTGGAAGTAAAATACTCCTCAGCAAATGCAAAAGAATGGAAATCATAACAAACAGTCTCTCAGACCACAGTGCAATCAAATTAGAACTCAGGATTAAGAAACTCACTCAAAATTGTACAACTACATGGAAACTGAACAACCTGCTCCTGAATGACAACTGGGTAAATAACGAAATTAAGGCAGAAATAAAGAAGTTCTTTTAAGCCAATGAGAACAAATACACAACATGTTTAGAGGGAAATTTATAGCACTAAATGCCCACAGGAGAAAGCAGGAAAGATCTAAAATCAACACCCTAATATCACAATTAAAAGAACTAGAGAAGCAAGAGCAAACAAATTCAAAAGCTAGCAGAAGACAAGAAATAACTAAGATCAGAGCAGAACTGAAGGAGATAGAGTCACAAAAAAACCTTCACAAATCAATGAATCCAAGAGCTGGGTTTTTTTTAATATAAACAAAATAGATAGACCACTAGCCAGACCAATAAAGAAGAAAGAGAGAAGACTCAAATAGACACAATAAAAAATGATAAAGGGTAAATTACCACTGATCTCACAGAAATACAAACTACCATCAGAGAATACTGTAAACACATCTACGCAAATAAACTAGGAAAATCTAAAAGAAATGGATAAATTCCTGAACACATACACTCTCCCAAGACTAAACAAGGAAGAAGTCGAATCTCTGACTAGACTAATAACAAGTTCTGAAATTGAGACAATAATTAATAGCCTACCAATCAAAAAAAGCCCAGGACCAGACGAATTTACAGCCACATTCTACCAGAGGTACAAAGAGAGCTGGTACCATTCCTTCTGAAACTATTCCAAATAGAAAAAGAGGGACTCCTCCCTAACTCATTTTATGAGACCAGCATCATCCTGATAACAAAACCTGACAGAGACACAACAAAAAAGGAAATTTCAGGCCAATATCCCTGATGAACAGCAATGTGAAAATCCTTAATAAAATACTGCCAAACCGAATCCAGCAGCACATCAAAAAGCTTATCCACCATGATCAAGTTGACTTCATCCCTGGGATACAAGGCTGGTTCAATACACACAAATCAACAAATGTAATCCATCACATAAACAGAAACAATGACAAAAACCACATGATTATCTCAGTAGATGCAGAAAAGACCTTCGATAAAATTCAACACCCTTCATGCTAAAATCTCTCAATAAACTAAGTATTGTTGAAATGTATCTCAAAATAATAAGAGCTATTTATGACAGACTCACAGCCAATATCATACTGAATGGGCAAAAACTGGAAGCATTCCCTCTGAAATCCGGCACAAGACAAGGATGCCCTCTCTCACCACTCCTATTCAACATAGTATTAGAAGTTCTGACCAGGGCACTTAGGCAAGAGAAAGAAATAAAGAGTATTCAAATAGGAAGAGAGGACGTCAAATTGTCTCTGTTTGCAGATGACGTGATGACATGATTATATATTTAGAAAACCCCATCATCTCAGCCCAAAATCTCCTTAAGCTGATAAGCAACTTCAGCAAAGTCTCAGGATACAAAATTGATGTGCAAAAATTACAAGCATTTCTATACACCGATAATAGACAAACAGAGAGCCAAATCATGAGTGAACTCCCATTCACAATTGCTACAAAGAGAAAAAAATACCTAGTAATACAACTTTCAAGGGATGTGAAGGACCTCTTCAAGGAGAACTATAAACCACTGATCAAGAAAATAGAGAGGACACAAACAAATGGAAAAACTTTCCATGCTCATGGATAAGAAGAATTAATATCATGAAAATGGCCATACTGCCCAAAATAATTTATAGATTCAATGCTATCCTCATCAAGCTACCATTGACTTTCTTCACAGAATTAGAAAAAACTACTTTAAGTTTCATACGGAACCAAAAAAAGAGCCTGTATAGCCAAGACAATCCTAAGCAAAAAGAACAAAGCTGGCAGTTTCATGCTACCTGACTTTAGGCTACAGTAATCAAAACAGCATGGTACTGATACCAAAATAGATATATAGATAAATGGAACAGAACAGAGGCCTCAAAAATAACACCACATATCTACAACCATCTGATCTTTGACAAATCTGACAAAAACAAGCAATGGGGAAAGGATTCCCTATAAATGGTGTTGGGAAAACTCGCTAGCCATATGCAGAAAACTGAAACTGGACCCCTTCCTTACACCTTATACAAAAATTAACTCAAGATGGATTAAAGACTTAAATATAAGACCTAAAACCATAAAATTCCTAGAAGAAAACCTAGGCGATACCACTCAGGACATAGGCACGGGCAAAGACTTCACGACTAAAACACCAAAGCAATGGGAACAAAAGCCAAAACAGACAAATGGGATCTAATTAAACTAAAGAGCTTCTGCACAGCAAAAGAAACTATCATCAGAGTGAACAGAAAACCTACAGAATGGGAGAAAATTTTTGCAATGTATCCATCTGACAAAGGTCTAATATCTAGAATCTACCAAGAACTTAAACAAATTTACAAGGAAAAAAAATAACTCCATCAAAAAATGGGTGAAGAATATGAACAGACACTTCTCAAAAGAAGACGTTTATGCAGCCAACAAATATATGAAAAAAAGTTCATCATCACTGGTCATTAGAGAAATGCAAATCAAAACCACAATGAGAAACCATCTCTCACCAGTTAGAATGGTGATCATTAAAAAGTCAGGAAATAACAGATGCTGGAGAGGATGTGGAGAAATAGGCATGCTTTTACACTGTTGGTGGGAGTGTAAATTAGTTCAACCATTGTGGAAGACAGTGTAGCGATTCCTCAAAGATCTAGAACCAGAAATACCCTGTGACCCAGCAATTCCATTACTGGGTATATACCCAAAGGATTATAAATTATTCTACTATAAAGACACATGCACATGTATGTGTACTGCAGCACTATTCACAATAGCAAAGACTTGGAACCAACCCAAATGTCCATCAGTGATAGACTGGATAAAGAAAATGTGGCTCATATACACCATGGAATACTATGCAGCCATAAAAAAGGATGAGTTCATGTCCTTTGCAGGGACATGGATGAAGGTGGAAACCATCATTCTCAGAAAACTAACACAAGAACAGAAAACCAAACACCACATGTTCTCACTCATAAGTGGAGTTAAACAATGAGAACACATGGACACAGGGAGGGGAACATCACACATCAAGGCCTGTTGGGGCTGGGGGGCTAGGGGAGGGATAGCATTAGGAGAAATACTTAATGTAGATGATGGGTTGATGGATACAGCAGACCACCATGGCACATGTATACCTGTGTAATAAACCCGCACGTTCTGCACATGTATCCCAGAACTTATAAAGTATCAAAAAAAAACTTTTTTAATTTAAAAATTTTTTTAAAGATTCAAATCCAATCTCAAAATATGGTTTTGTATGTTCTCTTGCATATTCTCCAGGATAAGTCAGTGTTCCCCTTCTAGACCTGTTAATTAATGACACTGACATTACAAACTTTAAAACTACTTCCAAATCCTAGGTAAACCATTGTTTGTTGACCTGATTAGGATTACTTACTAATTCTTGAAACGACATTCTTAAAATGCCCGCCTGGCGCCTGTCTGTAGAGGCCTGGGTGACTCGAATCCAGTGCTGCTATGTGATCCTATGCTTCGGGGATGTGGGCCCATCTCGGAGGCGTCGTTCTGAGAACCGGGAAGCAGCTCTTGCCAGAGTCACACTGAAGAGCCATGGCTTTGTTAGGCATTGCCGCATTTTCCAGGGAGTTCTGTGCTGAGGAATGAAGCCGGCTGAGCAGGGGCTCTGAGGCCACTGCTTCCCAGGACGGGCCAAGCCTGTGCAGTAAATGCTCAGAGCCTGTTGGCCCAGGGGGAACAAGTCAGCCCTGGAAACCAGCCCTATACCATCCTGCGCTGGGAACGTGTCCCCCACGCCACAGTCTTTGCTACTGTTTCAGCTGGAGTCCCCATGGCTCCTTGCTGCATTGATCATGCTTCTTAATAAAGGCAGGGATTGAAAATGACGCCAGAGCTGGGCACGTGTCACCCAGCAGATGGTGCTCACTTTTGCTGCTGGTTGTCTTAGAAAGGGAGAGGGCAAAACACAGATAAATCATCTCCAAAGATGCTCTTGAGAAAATCCATGTTTTGTTTAGATTGTTCCTGCTTTAGACAGCTCAGGATGAGCTTGTCATGATTCCCAGAAGGCAGAGACATGGACCACGGAAGCTGGGTGAGTGCCAACGAGGAACGCAGTTGACAGAGTGGGATGCGTGTGTCCACCCCTCATTAGGTGAGCGACCACAGAGAGCGCATTTTCATCACCCAGGCTTCTGTATACTCTTGTGGAGTAACAACTATCGCTACGGTCTGAACGTGGGCGACGCCCCAGAATCCCGGAGTGGGAACCTACTACTACCTGAAGCCACAGTGTTCAGAGGCAGGGCCTCTGGGGAGTGATGAAGTCCTGAGGGCTGCGCGTGGTGAATGGATTTGTGCCCTTATGAAAGAGGCTGGAGCAGGCTCCCAGCACCCTTTGGCCACTTCAGGACACCTTGAAAGCCCACTCATGAGGAACAGGCCCTTGCCAGACCTAAATCTCTGGCGCCTCCAGAACCATGAGCAATAGAATTCTGTTGTTTGTAAATTACTCAGTCTTCAGTACTTTGTTGCTGCCGCCAGAACAGGCTAAGGCATCTGTCAGTGTTCCCAAGGAAGGCTCCACAGGGCAGTCACTGCTCAGGATACTCCAAGCAAAAGGGTTCCGTGACCCAGCGCAAGTGACACGTGGCCACTGTGGGGACTCTCAGAGATCACCATGGCCTTCAATAACTGAGAGCCCCACGGACTGGAAGCAATGAGTCTCCTTAGCTGTATTAAGCATTTCCTAAACCCACGTGCTTATTGGCCGTTTGTAAATCTTTGGGGAAATGTCTGTGTAAATCCTTTCCCCGTGTGTGAGTTGGATTATTTGGTTTTTATTACTGCGTTGTGAGAGTCCTTTTCATATTCTGAACTTAAGTTCCTCTAGTTTGCAGATACTCTTTCTACTCTTTGAGTTGTCTTCTCACCTTCTTGATGGTATGGTTTCAACACAAAATCTTTAGTTTTGATGAAGTCTAATTTACCTATTTTTTTTTTCTTTCATTGCCTGTGTTTTCCATGTCCTGTCTAAGAAACCATTGACTAAATCAAGGGCATGACTAACATTTACTCCTGTGTTTCTTTCTAAGAGTTTTAGAGTTTTGATCTTGCACTTAGGTCTATGATCCACTGTGAGTTAATTTGTGTGTGTGTGTGAGGTAGGGATCAGAGTTCATTCTCTTTATGTGGAAATTCAGTTGTCTCAGCAGAATTTGTAGAAATTGTCCATTGAATTTTCTTGGCATTCTTGTCAAAACTCAATTGACCAATAAAAAAAACAAACAAACAAAAAAAAAAAAAAACTCAATTGACCATATACACAAGGGTTTATCTGGCAGCTCTAAATTTCATCCCACTGGTCTGTCTTTTCCTATGCCAGAACCATGCCACCATGATTACTGTACTTCCTAGCCCATTTTGAAATCAGAAAGCGTGACCCTTCAATTTTGTTCTTTTTCAAGCTGATTTTGCCTCTTCTGAGTCTCCTTCTTTCCCATATGAATTTGAACACGGACTTGTGGATGTCTCTAAGGAAACACAGGGATTTTGCTTTCCTGGAGTTAATCTTCTCTAACCCGGCACCAGGTGGCAGGTGTATGCTGAGGATGCATGGAGCAGTGGGGTAGAAAGACCACGATACAGACCAGGGTGTGGAGACATCAGGGCCAAGGCCAGGTACATGATGGTCACCATCACTTTAGTAAATAGTGACAATGAGGGGGTGTTGTTTCTGAAACTCCTTTGTTTGTCCTACAATCCCTCCATCCTTTAAACTAACCCTCAGCCCCCAGACCTCAGAAAAAGGAGGCTGCAGGATAAATAGGAAAAAAATCAAAAATGACTCAGCAGCCAGGCACCATGGCTCACGCCTGTAATCCCAGCACTTGAGGAGGCCAAGGCAGGTGGATCACTTGAGGCCAGAAGTTGGAGACCAGTCTGGGCAACATGGTGAGACCCCATCTGTACAAAAGTATTAAAATGAGCCAGGCGTGGTGGCACACACCTGGTCCCAGTTACTCAGGAGTTTGAGTAAGGCGACACTGGCTGACAACACACATGTGATTCTGCACACATGACATGTATGTATGGGTGATGCTGACTGATGGCATGTACATGATTCTGCACACATGATACATATGTACAGGCGATCCTGGTTGATGACACACACGTGATTCTGCATACATGATATATATGCATGGGTGATGCTGACTGATGACACACACGTGATTCTGCACATGTGATATGTATGTACAGGCGATCCTGGTTGATGACACACACATGATTCTGCACATGTGATATGCAGGTGATGCTGGCTGACAACAGAGTCGCAGGGAAGGAAGGTTACGTGTTAACCTGAAAGACACCATGAAAGAATTCAAATAATACGCAGATTTCTGCTTTATTTTGTGTAGCCACGAGCTAAAACCTTAACGTGATAACCCAACTCGTTGTTATTAATTCCATTTCTGTTTTTTAAAAAGATTTCACGAGGAGAATCACTGTTCATAGAATTCCTGTTCATAAGAGCAGAACCGTGCTGCTTAGATGATGCCAGAAATGGTCTCCTATGGTCACAGATATCCAGGGAAGCAGAAACTGGGAAGAAAAATCTCTCATCCCAGCAGAACAGAACCGTCAACTGGGGATCTCTAAAACGAGGTGTGTGAGACACACAGGCTGCACATCTTAGCAAGGGGTGATCCACAGAGCAGTGCGGGCTCCTGAAAATAATACCAGTCTAGATAATTTCTGCACATTACACAGATAGGTCTAGAGACAGAGGTAGGGAGAGACATGGGGGTGATAGATATAGATATGGCTATAAATTATTGGTTTGGATATAGATTGGATATAGGCACAGAGACATGTGTGTGTCTCACAGACCTGTAAGCCTCATCTTCGCTCCATGTTTGTATGCTACAAAACATTTTCCTTCCTTTTGACCCGATTCATGCATGAATATGAAAGTAGTATGCCCCCATGTCGCCAAAACTCTCAAAGAATGATCTAATGCGATTAAAAGGGGCAAGGAAGGAGCCGCTGGGACACCGCACCTGCCGCCGTGAGTTATTGGCCTCTTAACCGTCTGCAGCCTACCCCGTCACTGATCCCCTGTATTTACCCTTGAGGCACTTCGCAGCTGCTGAATGGCTGTCTATGGCAGTTTGGTGGAAACAATAATAATACATTATAAATCAATGAAAATGAAGTTTTGCTGTGATAATCGGATATAGATTTGCCAACATTTGTATGAAATTCAATTCTGTTTGATTGCATCAGCATATGCTGCGTGGCACTGCTAGCGCTATTGATTTGAAGGTTCTCATCCATATGTCTAAATTATTTCCATTACATCTTTGCATTACTGTTTAGAAATAACCTGGGTAAACCAAAGCCATTTATTCCATTTGCAGCGGTATTTTCTTCTGATTCTAGTTAAATGCTCAGGTCTGTATTTTGAATGCAAAGCAGCGTCTTTTTTTAAGCCCTCCTTTCTTCAACAAGAGCTAATGCTGAGCCATAACGGTAATGCGCATATTTCCATTTTTAACAGTCATTGTTGTCATTATTGGTATTATTGCCATTGTTATCTTTCTCTGAGAGCCTCTGACTGTTATGATGGGTCAGATTTTCAAACAGCACTTTAAACAATTCCACACTCTACAGCTACACATTAATCGTCTTAAAAAAAAAAGTACAGTTGTGCATCTGAGTGAGGGACAATTAATCAGTGAAAACCAAATTTCCATCACAGAATTGAAAAGAAAGGAAACCAAAGAGGGAAACCGCTTGTCTCTGTCTGGTGCTTTACAGTTTCCAAAATTCTTTTGCTAGCTTTAGCTATCTGACATAACATCCTTTAGAATACATGGACCAGGCTCGGTTACCCCCATTTTGAAGTGGGGAGGAAGACCCATTCTTGTGAAGATTTGAGCTACAGCTCAGGGCTACAGATTTCTGCCCAGGAAAATCCCCATCTCGGCTCACAGACCCAGTTTTCCTTCACTCCGAGTCTTCAGTTAATGTTACCTTATGGGTGGGAACACGTGGGGGGAAGGGTAAGTTAATATATTCACTTAATGAGGCTTTTCTGCTTTAAAATGAAATTGATTTCTAAATAACTGCACCAAGAAGGTAGCCTACCATATGGCTCTAAAATATCTCAGTCTTCATTGTTTTTAAGGTTGCATGATGATTCCTGGCCAAGAGCGACATGTTCCCTCAAACCGCACCTGCTGTCTTTTATAACGGAACCTGTATATTGTCAATAAGCACTATTTCAACTGTAACATTCGCCTTTAAAATGAGAATAAGTCACAGCCCAAGCCCACCACAACTCCAAACGTGGAAGAAACATTCTCTACCTTTAGGCTTACTTCAGCAATCCCTGCACATACTTTAAATTTGTATTGACAGGTGAGACGAAATCACTACTGTGAACTACAAGTCGCCTTAGGAGATGATTTTGCGTCTCCTCTGAGTAGATTGTACCTGCAGGTGGGAATAGGTCGCACGTAGTCACTTTTAACAACTCACAGTACAAAAACTTAATCCGCTTTTACTTTCTACCCCATCACCGCTTTCCTTTCGGCACCGTGGCCCTTCCTCTTTAAGTAAGTTCTCTTAGGTGGGGTGAAAGCAACAGCAGATACGACCGCTAAGTCAACACGTGCCCCTGCGCCTCTGCAGGGCAGCCTGAGCTCCTGAGCCCGAGAAACAAATGCGGCCGGCCAGGCGGAACAATGGCCGGACCTGCCGCCTCTGAGCAGCTCAGCAGAAATGGCCCGGGACAGATGGCTGCCTCCTGCAGTCTTACAGGTCTCCAGGGACCAGAGCCTGGGCGCTGCCCGCAGCATGCTGTGAGGTTAAATAAACCATTTCACCTGGGCTTCCTGGAGCTCCAGAACTAAGTTGAAAGCGTTCCGGAAGTACTGGGGTATCGAGGCACCTCACAGGCCTCTGAGGCCACCCCTCCCTTGTTGGTCAGGACTGTGATTTCCAATAGAATTGGGGTTGGGGGTGACGGGCCTTAATTTCATTTGATGACAAGACATTAATTTATTTGCAAAATAAAGAGCTTTGGCAGGCCACATTTTTAAAAGTCAAGCATTAACTTTATTTAACTGAAATTTAACCCCAACCAAATCAGGCCTGAATGCACGCACAGGCACCTTCCATGAGCGGTCACCGGGGTATTGCCTGGGCAACAACGGGTCCCTTTAATTGATTTTAACACAGCAAACGGAGGTTTCAGATGGAAGATTCGCTGTTTAAAAAGCAAGAGCTTCAAATTCCGGATCCGAGTCTTAGCCTCAGGTGTTTGTTTATGACATGAGGAACAGCCACCTCTATTTCACAGCCCAGTGTTGACCCCGAAGATTTTAACCGGAGTCCAATTTAAAGTCTAAATTATGGCACTTCTCGTTGAGTTTCATCCTTTACCAAAACCCTTGTTAAAGAGACCTCGACATTATGGTTTTACGAATGATTTTCACTCTGACCTCCACTCCATTCATCAACACAGAGTCACCAACCCGCTGTTCCGGGACTATGACAGACAGGTTAAGGGTGACACTGGTGTGGCCAGCATGAGCTTGTGTGCATGGCCTTGTGCCGGCACATTTCACTGCATTCGTCTTTTCACAGGATTAAAGACCACGCACAGAAGCAGCGATAACCTTCATATCATCAAAAGCCAGAACTCACGGAGCTGGAAAATAAACATGTCCCAAGTACTGTGCTCCCGAATCGCCCTTCGTTTTTTGTTCTCGTAGCTGCCCAGACAAGGTTCCCTGTTGACAGCCTGCACATCGCATGCTGTGAAATGACGCTGAGGGCTTGTGTCACACACGCACGGGGCAGAATCTCCCAGGAACGCCAGTCGGTAGCAAACGTGTGTGGTCTTCTGAAGAAAGACCTAATAATTACAGAAAACCCTGGCTTTATCATAGGGATTGGAATCCCTTGCAATTAAAATGTTTTAAGGTAAGAGAGTTGTGTGCACGTTTTTTAAAATGCCGTCTCTCACGTATTCTGGAAGTTTCTGGCTTTGCTGCGAGGCGCACTGCTCCCGAACACCCCGGGACCCTTGTCACTCTCCTGTGACAACCAAAACGCGCTGAGCTGAGCCATTGCTGTGTCACTGTTTTCTTTTTCCAAAACCCCTCCAAGCCCAGGGCCCATCGGGTGCAGGCCCCAGTGTGCTCCACAGTCACGGTTCACGGGGGCATCTCTGAGCCTCCAGGGGCTGTATGTGTGTAGAACAGGCGATGCTGAAGTCTTCCTTGGTGCCCACGTCCCGCAAGCCCCTCTGTCTCTCCAGGCCCCGTTTCCCCTCTGAAAAGCTATCGTTCCGTGCTGCCCAGCACCGACTCTGAGGCTGTTTTCTTAGGGGTCATGAGTGCAACCTCGTCATGGTGCCTCTGTCTGCCCCTGCTCACCCACCCGTGTCTACTCCTGGATGTCCAGGGCAGCTGAGAGTGACGCATCTATCGCCTGTGGGGCCCCCGGGGGTCTTGGCTTTGGAACCTGTTTCTGGAAGCCACTGCTGCTATCTGCATGTGGACCCCCCGACGGCTGCACGGTGCAGCCACTGGGCAGCACCCAGATGGCACCAAAGGCCGTCTCCCCCGGCCGTTCTGCCACTGCTCTTGTGTGGTGTGGTGTTGTGGCTTCTGGGGGTGAGGAGGGGGTGGTTCTTTTGTTCATTTAAGGAAGCAAATGATAAAGCGAAGCCTCACTCCTCCTCCCTGCAGACGTTGCAGCGGGACCGTCCGGTGAGAAGCTGTCCCGGCAGTTTGCAGCGACTTTAACGGAACGTGCTGCCAGGGCTGCCTCCACCTGGGACACTTTCCTCAGCCCTGCCTGTTTTCCTGTTTCTCACACACACTTTCTCACTTTCCGGGGCCTCCTTCTCCTTTTCCAATCTCCCTCGTCTGGCCTCCCATTGTTATTCAGCCTGCTCATTGCTGCAGGCAGCCCTGACGCACTGGCCATCATCCGAAACCACAAACGACAGCCCGCAATAAGCTGGCGAAAGCAGCAATCTAGGAAAGTTCTTCATTCAGTCTTGTTCCTAACTCTCTGTCTTCTTATCCTACACAGAAAATAAAAAAATCAATACCGCCTCACAGGGCTTGATAAAAGTGCCGGCCGAGTACAGCCGGCATGCTGGATACAGTAAATTAAAGTGATCAAAATTTTCCAGTCGACTCTGCCTATAACCCACATAAACTAGAAGCCCTGTCTGCCGGGTGCCCATCAACAGGAAGCTTTATGTTATCTGTGCCTCTGATTATCCGGGGGGATGAATACATCGGCCCGCTTGGGTCCAGGAGTCCCTGTTTCCGTGTGTGAACCCAGATGGCCCTGGGAGGATTCCACGGGGAGCTGAGGACGTAGCCAGCAGTCTCGTGGGGGTGCGTGGGGGTAGATGGGTGGGTGCGGCATGAGGACTTACAGGCTTAAGCTCAGACGTGGGGGAGGGGAGACGTGCCGGGCGGGAGGCTCGGGGCTGGCCGGACTGTGCCCAGCCTGGCCTGTGAGCTAGCGGCCTTGGAAGACTGACTTGGCCTCAGGAAGCCGAGTGACTTAGTCTGCACAACAGCAGCAGCCGCAGGGATGGTGACAACAAAGGGATAATCTCACAAATCGCGGGCGATGGTGTGAGAATTTAAAGCAGTGGCTGTGAACCCCCTTCAAGGTGGTGAGTGCTGGCATAACCTTAGTTACCTGCCCCTGTGTGAGCAGGTGCGCACACACACACACACACATGCACACGCGCACCAGAAGAAACTGAAATCTGGTATGATTTTCAACTCCGTAAGAGACAATTTCCCATCTAGGTAAACAAATCAGCATTCAGTGTGCATATTCCTAATAGACCAAATTATGAATAAATGTCATTTCAATAGCAGCTTTTTCTATACCATTTACCAACATAGAAATAAACATTTCATTTAGCTTTGGAGTACAATTCGAATTAACTTGACTAAAATCCACTGGGCTGCCTTCAGTGAGAGATGGAATATCTCTGCTATCTACGACAGCTGAGGAGTCACTGGCATCACTGCCATTAGCCCAATCCTCCCATCAAAACCCGTGACCCCAGCTAAGTAACTGACATTCGTCCAGCGCTGGAAATGAACTAATAGTTTTCATCGACCATCAGAGAAATGAAAAAGGAACCAGAGCAAATCAGCACGCACTGGCCAGCATAGAGAAATGAGGGATGGCAGCCAGGCAGAGCGGGAGCACAGGTGCAGTTAGCGGCCAAATTCCACCTGTGAGCACACCCGCACGTTTCCACGTCCACACTGCGGCCCCCAGACTGCCTCGGAGATCAAAGAATAAACTCAGGTATCTTCATTAGCCACCTGGCCTGAGTGGGGCTCTTACTCTGCTAAGAGTTTCCAGTTATAAGGCCAGAGACCTGAGTGTCTGTGGAGGCAAAAGCAGGGCTGCTGGGCTGGCACAGGCCGAGAGCTGGGAAGGCGGGCAGGGTGCGGGCACAGCCCAGGAAGGCCACAAGCCGGGGGAAGTGGGCAGGGCAGGGGCACAGCCCAGGAAGGCTGTGGGCTGGGGGAAGGAAGGCAGGGTGGACCCCCGCCCAGGCTCATACCTGGCTCGGCCTCTCTCAGTCTCAGCCTTGCAGACCCTCTCCAAGCCTTGGTTTTCTCACACAAAATTGGGTTATGAAAGCTACATGTCAGTATTATTGAGACGATTAAAGTGAATATATGCAGAACAGATAATGTGATATCTGGATTTGATGAATCAGATATCACTCTGTTGCCCAGGTTGGAGTGCAGTGGTGCAATCTCGGCTCACTACAACCTCCGCCTCCAGGTTCAAACAATTCTCCTGCCACAGTCTCCTGAGTAGCTGGGATTATAGGCACACACCACCATGCCCGGCTAAATTTTGTATTTTTAGCAGAGACAGGGTTTCACCATGTTGGCCAGGATGGCCTCCATCTCCTGACCTCGATCTCCTGATCCACCCACCTCGGCCTCCCAACGTGCTGAGGTTATAAGCATGAGCCACCATGCCTGGCCGTAGCAACTCTTATTGCAAAATCTGAAATGACCCACTAAAATCTGACCTAACCTTTTCTGCTAGAGACAGTTGCCTATGAAAGTCAGGAGCTGCGCTGGGAAGGTGGATAGTCATTTGCAAAAGAAAAGAGGCAGAGAGGGTGAATTTTCCAAACCCCCTTCTCCCAAGGAACATGCATTTGCCCAAATTCAAGCCAACATGTGGAGAGACGGGGCCGGTGGTTACCCAGGGGCCACGCCACTTGGCGTGGTCTAGCTCTGTCACCATGGATAACAGCTGACTTTTAAAAAAGAAACATCTTATGAAAATTTGCAAACATACATAAAGATAGATTGATTAATACAAGGAAGTCTGAACTCCCATCCCCATCCAGCTTCCGGTGCCATGGATACATGGCGATTCATCCCTCCCTCCCCGACTCTCCACCCCTCTGTTGTTTTAAAGCAAACCCTGGGCATCTTATTTCCCTGGTAAATACCTCTGCTTTTTAACCTAATCTATCGTCATTATTACATCTTAAATACTTAACAATAGCATCTTCCTATTATCAAACGCCCCGATTATCTCATAAATATGAGTGCTGGCTCTTCTGAATCCTAGTGCCTTCTTCACAGCGCAAAATCTGGGCTATAAGAAGGTGCTCAGTCCGATTTTCAGACAAAAGAGGCAGTGGCTTCCCATTGTCATCTGAGTTTTGCTACAAGCTCTAATCTGTCACCAAAATATCTCTTCCTCCAGCCCTACAGTCACGATGGAATTTCTCTGCACTGGTGTCTCATCTGAGTTGGACAGTGATTGTCAGGAGGTCCCTGTTTCTTGGTCGCGGTTTTCCTGAAGGCTGACTCCAGTGTGGGTGTCAGTACTATTAATAGAATTCTCCATCTGCAGTATGGGGAGTTTCCAGTCCTACAAAGGTTTCCTTTAGGTTCAAATCTCATATCTCAAAATCCTAGACCACAATAAAAAAATGAACATCCAGAGATGTTCTGTTAGTAACATGCAACCTTCAAACCAGCCCAGCCTCTGCTGTCTGGACAAAGACATGCCAAATGAGAAAAACGTTCTCCCCGGAGTCCCCGTCTGAAAGGCTTGATCGGTGCGGCTCTGTCTTATTAAACGTCTTTCCTGGCTGTGATCTCCTTTCTTGACTCTTTTTGGAAAAACAATTCTCCCTAGACACACTGAAGCTTTAAGTCAAACTTCCCTAATTTCTTCTTTACCACTTTTTTATTCTCTCCACATTTTATCTTCTCCAATCTGGCCGTTTGATATATGGTGCATATCACAAGCTTGTCTATATCAATGTACGTTATGTCCACATGAATCGTGGCCCTTTGAGGCCACATTCTAGGTCTAGAAACCAAAGTATCTGCTGAAGTTTCATTTTCATGGCCATACAAACCCCCAGGCATGGCCCGCGCTGAATCACACCCAAATGACCAAAAGCATCCTTACACAGAGATTCTCAGCCTGCCACCCTGGCCCTACAGCAGATGGTCAGGGCCCACATGCCCATGGTCTCTCCAGCTGGAAGCTGGGCTGAGGCATTTCTCTCAGGAAGATTCTTATTGCCAATTTTTTAAAAGTTTATTCATAGTTAATACTCCAGACAATTCTAATCTTATTATCAAAATATAATCCCAGGAAGCATTTCATATTTTCAAAAAAGATGAGACTTAAAATGTACCCATTGAAAATGTAAAAATTAGAGTGAAGTAGGTGCTCGTGACATTAAGTGAATACGGCCCAGGTCACACAACTTCCAGAAGGTGGCTCCCCCACGGGCCCCAGGACAACAGGCGTGCTGGACAGTGGGGAAGGAAAGAAGAAAAGGGAAAGTGCTTCCCCACCCCCTCCCCTCTGACTCGTGAGCCTCCTACCTGTGCCTGGGGAAAAGTGTGCCCACCAGCTCCCCCACATTCATACCCAAAACTCTTGCTCCAAACATTCATTCTCCAGCAGAAGGACATCTCCCATGCCCCTTCCTCCACCAGCAAGACATGGCAGGGAACAGCGGGGCACAGGCTGAGGGGACGAGGGACAGAGGGTCTCAGGCGCCCAGCACCAAGGGCTGGCACCCTGAGGGGAGAGCATCAGAGCCAGGCAGGACAGGGGCCCTCCCACCACACCCCCCACTCCGAGATGACCCTGGGCTGGCAGCCGAGAAGAGCAGCGGCTGCCCTCCATGCTGGACGCCCGGGTTCAGAACCATGCTCATCATCTGCAGAATGAGATGAGACGCTCTGTCTCTCCTAGAGCAAAACTAAAACAAGGAAGAAGGGACGGAAGGCGATCACCTCGTGTACACTCGTGTGTGCACTGCTCTTTCCCTCCCACGCTGCTTTAGTCTCGAACTTGGTTTTGCCTCAGAGACGGGTTGTAACTTCAAAAACTCCAGTCTCCAAGTAGCTGCTGAGTGCTGGACATCTGGGGATCATCCCCGAACCTAAGACTCAGGTCTCCCAGGGCCCACACATCCCCAAACTAACAAGCATGGTCACGGAGCTCCTGGGCTGACCCAGGCTCCCTCCGCAAACTGGCTCTTGGGGCAGGGCCACCACCTCCATGAAGGCACCGGAACCACAGCCTGCAGACGTCCAGCCTCAGCAAGTACCGGGGAATTATTCTGGCAGTGACATTGTACATCCCTCGCAGCTCAGAGCTTTGGAACCTTAGGTTAAGGTGGCTGCTTTTTTAATAAATGTCATGATATGGTTGCTGATTTTATTTCAAAATAAATATCTTTCCATTACTTTACGTTTGAAGGATAAAATCTTATTCTATTCTAATTACATGAGTATTATATTACTGTTACTATTACAAGAAAAAAAAAAGCTCTAAAGCAAATAAAAGGTCATTCCTTCCCTCTGTGACATCGCAGGTGCCTGCAGGCCTTACTTCCAAATCGCCCTCTTCTCTGAGGTGCTTAAAAAAAAGAAAAACTGGTTTACGACAGAAGGGACTTCAGTCTACGTCTGTAAAAAGGTGTGACCGCAGATGTTTCTGAAGTCTCCACCGTCTAGGTGAGAACGTGCGTTTGCCTCCAGCCTTTCACCTCGTTTGCTTTACGGGGCTTGATTAAGTAAAAGGCGCGACCCTGATGCGGTTCGGCTCTGCTTCCCCCCCCACAACCCCACGTTCACTTGTCCCCCACCCCGTGCTGGAGGTAGGGCCTGCCGGGAGGTGACAGGGTCATGGGCGGTTTCTCGTGGTTCAACACCATTCCCCTTGGTGCTGTCGCAAGGCTGTGCGTGTCCCCGAGACCTGGCTGTGTAAAGCCTGCACCTACCCCGCTCTCTCCTCCCGCTCCAGCTAAGTAGGACCTGCCCGCTTACCCTTTCAACTTCCGCCACGATTGAACCTTTCCCGAGGCCTCCCCAGAAGCCCAGTGGAGGTCAGCACCATGCTTTCTGGACAGGCTGTGGGGACCGTGGCCCACGACACTTCTTTTCTTTCTACATAACCCAGGCTCAGGTATTTCTTTCCAGCAGTGTGAGTACAGACTCATAGAGATGCTTTAGAAACTTCGGTCTAATCTGTAGGGCTGAAGGTGATCAAGTCCTAAAGATCTCGGGGTTGGGGGAAGCCTTATAGGGAAACCACTTGACATGAGCAAGAGACGGGGTTTGGGCTCAATTAGCCTGAAAGATGATGGTGCGTCCTGTGGAAAAAGAGGAAATGTGGGAAAACAAAAATCCAGGAACTCAGTGTTTGCCATATCCAGGCTTGGGCTTGGTAAATACAACGTTGTCTGAATTATGAGTGAAACCAGCAGAACTCCACGGAAAGGCTCAGAGAGCACGGAGAATCAACTCCAGCCACAGCCTGCACACCGACTTCTCCCTTTCTACTTCGAATGAAACACGGTGACCATCCCAAACACATGTATGGATTTTTTTAATTTTCCAGGCACTGTCATTGTTCTTTTAACAGAAGTGAGGCTGTCTTTCCCTAATGTCATGAAGGGTTCTCCCAAACGACCTCAGTGACTGGGTTTTACACAGTGCCTTGCAGGAAGCTCTCCTCCACGGCTGAGTATTCACTTCTCACGTGGTGATGGTGGCTTCTGTTGCTGCTTCAGTGCAGGGAACATCTTGACGCACAAATGTCTGTGCTTATCTGATTATTTCCACAGGATAAAGTCCCGGAGGCAGAACGGTTGGTAAGAATGTGGGCCTTTGATGCTGCAGTGCTGCCAAGAGTGTGAGGCCAGGTGCCCCTGCTCCCCTGTGGTGCTCATCTGTCTACGTTTCCCCAGCTTGGAACATTCCACCTGGAACTTTGGCAAGGAAGCCCAGTGGATCAAGGCCACCATCCCTGGACCCACGTTCCACCAGGGACCCCCATTACCAATAATCCTAATGTCCTTTGACTCTCAGAAACCAATTTATTGTCACTCTTCTGGCCATTGCCCACAACCAAGGGCATCCCCCAGGCTCTTGATGATGGGAAACGATCTGGAATTTAGGCAGGTCGCCCCGTCCTGTCTCTCAAGGCTCTGCAGATGTCCCAAAGTGCTTTTTCTTGCTTCTGCCTGTTTGAATCTTTGCCACCAGCATGAGTGCTGGCGCTGGAGAAACTTCCCCTTCTCCTCCACTGAGGAGAACGAATCACTTCAACCTTCTGAGGTTCTGTTTGCCAAAATCCTCAACTCACATCCTCATGGATAAGAACCGTGCTTGGAAAATCCTCCTGCCATCGACTCAACTGCCTTGAAGCGCTTTTCCTTCTTCCATTTGCCACGACAGCCACAGGACACAGGCAGCGTGGGCCCCCAGGAAGCGGCCCTCCTCCCACGTGGACTTCCCATTGAGTCTGCCAAGTCACCTGTCATGTAAAGATGAGGAAGGAGGAATTGAGCAGGACTTCAAGAAGACACTGGGGGACGGAAGCTTGGAGACTTCACGCTCCTCTCCAGACACACCTGACCTGCCTACGTGGGCAAATTTCCCCGACTTTGGGTTTGCTGCATCCGGAGGTCATCCTGGAGAACACTGAACTTAGAGCAGTTCTGCCGAAGGCTGCAGCTTCCTCTCTACATGAGTGGGAAAAGGGGGCACCACAAGGGAAAATAAACAGAGAAAGGAGAAGATCCAGCAAAGGAAGGAATTTGAAAGAAAACTGTGAGAAGCTGCACCTGGCCTGGATACTCCCGAAAGGGCTCCGTGTCAGAAGCTTCCACAACGGGCGTTCCGTCTTTCCTGCTTGTCCTTGATTGTTTCACCTGACCAGACGGAGCAAGAAGCATTTTCCTTTTTTTTTTTTTTTTTTTTTTTTGAGAGGAAGTCTTGCTTTGTCACCAGGCTGGAGTGCAGTGGCACAATCTAGGCTCACTGCAACCTCTGCCTCCTGGGTTCAAGCGATTCTCCTGCCTCAGCCTCCCAAGTAGCTGGGATTACAGGCGTGCACCACCACGTCCAGCTAAGTTTTTTTTCTACTTTTAGTAGAGATGAGGTTTTACCACGTTGGCCAGGATAGTCTCGATCTCATGACCTCATGATCCACCTGTCTCAGCCTCCCAAAGTGCTGGGATTACAGGCATGAGCCACCTGGCCCGGCCAAGAAGCATTTTCTACTTGACAAAACACCTGGTAAATATCAAGGGTTGGGACCACCAAAAGAACAGTCATTTCCCAGGGGATTGGTTTTGTGAACTCCTGGTTCAATAAGGTTGTAGAAGTAGGCTATGAGGAGCTGGGCAATAAGGGGAGAGAGGCCGTCCGGGCAGCAAAGAAGACAGTGTGTGAACAGCATGGAGGAGACGTGCGGTACTCTTCAGAAACTTGCAAAGGAAAATCTCTGTCCACCTATTTGTAGTCTGAATTTTAATAGCCCATGTATTCATATGTCAAAGGAAATGCAAGCAATTAAGAGCATCACTGGAAAAGATGTGGCTCTCCCAACATTAAAGTTATTTTTAGCCGGGCACAGTGGTTCATGCCTGTAATCCCAGCACTTTGGGAGGCCAAGATGGGCAGATCACTCGATGCCAGGAGTTATAGACCAGCCTGGCCAATGTGCTGAAACCCTGTCTCTACTAAAAAAAATAAAATTATTTTTAAATAATTTCTCATCAAGAAATTATTAATTAAAAGAAAACTTTCATTTAAAACTATATCTAATAAGACTGGGGGAAGGGATGGAGGGAATCGGGGTTGTGCCTTCCAAATTCTCTGGTTCTGACCCCGTGACACAGGGTTCAAGCTATGTCTCCTCGGGGTCCTAAATTCCGTATCCAGCTGTTCGGAATGTGCTCTCCTGCCTGGCCGGCTGCAGAGGCCGTGCCGACTCTCCAGCGTCTCCAGCCATTTTCTAGACAAACAGGCCCACCACATTCTTTTTTTTTTTTTTTTGTTCAATCTGTTTCACCCTCTTGTCTGATATTTTCGAGGGTGTTTAATCACAACTGCACAGATTGATCAATGACAGATATGAGCAACAACTTTTGCATGCTAACAGTGCCGGATTTTTTATCTAAGATAATATTTCTCTCTTAAAAAGCCTCTGCACAGCTATGTATTAATTAAAATCTAAATACTAAGTATTGATTGATGCGTTATCAGGCCACAGCAGTTGGGCCCTGCCACATTGATTTTTTGCTGTGATTTATTATCATATTTAAGAAAAATCATTTTGTGTGATTATACGAGGAAATGGACTTTAGCCAGGGTGTCATTCTTTTGTATCACTTTTGTTGTGCGGAGGACGGGCCAATCCCTCAATTGTGGCCGGGACCGCGGACACCCTTCAGCGCCCGCCTCTGTGGCCTCCGCTGGCTAATGCTTTAAGCCTGCTTGGTCTTGTCATTAGGAATAATGGGCATTAGGGTTGCCTCCTTAATCACAGCTGAGATTAACAGACGGATGAACCTAAGTTCTTAAAATTATCTAGTTATTACAAGTATTTCTGTTATCACGTTAATAACATTGCTGCAGAGGATGTTTTCTCCTTTAATGGCTCAAACTGAAGCAAACCCCAGAACAATGTCCAAGCTGGCCCAATATGGAGCCAGAGTCAATTAATCTTTTCTCTTAGTGCAGAAGTCATCACTGTCAAGGCAAAAATCTAGCTGAGAGGAAAAACAGAGAACGCATGTCTACACAAACAGGCCAGCACCCGGTGCTGAGGAATACGCCCGAGTGAAACAGGCCAGCACCCGGTGCTAGGAGTACGCCTGAGTGAAACAGGCCAGCACCCGGTGCTGAGGAGTACGCCCGCATTTATGTGAGACATTTATATGTGAACGGCGTGCACTGTGAAGAGAAAAAAGATTTCTGATGACTTTAGATGCCAGTTATTTACATGATTCCCCCGAAGTAATAAGGGAAGAGACAGAAATCTGACTGTGTGAAAATATTTGCACTGATAAATTCTAGATCAGAGGACGAACAGAAGTTCACTCCTAAGCCATCTGCATTATTGAGTCTAAGCATTCCTATATTTTATTTTCTTCTCATTGCTTTTGTATATTCATTGTCAGAGCATAAATTTACTACTTTTGTATTATATGGAATGCCAAGATCATGTATTGGTTTTCCCACTTACCATTTCTTTCTTACATGGGAATAAAAATAAAAGAAAACAAATATATTGTCTTTAACTTTGTATTTTGTTGAGGGGGTGGCTTGTTTTTTGTATAGTCAATGATTCTTTCAGCAAGGAGCTCCCCCATGATCCTCAGCGAAGCTTCTCCCCCGTCCCAACCCTCTCTGGCGGTCGGGAGGGAATTAGCGTTTGTAGGTGAACTCACCTGTGCTCTGGGGGGTCGTAGGGAATTAGCGTTTGTAAGCGAACTCACCTGTGCTCTGGGGGGGAGGGAATTAGTGTTTGAAGTGAACTCACCTGTGCTTCATCGCTGGCTGCTGTTGCTTTTATCACAAGCCAGTATTTTGGCTCTTTTGGTCAAGGAATTCAAACATCAGGCTTGCTCAAGTTTTCTAAAGGGATCATCACCATAAACACTGAGGAAGTTAAGAAGAATTGGGTGAGCTTTAAGAGCACATTTTAAAGAAGAAAATTAGACTATTCCATTATCATTAAATTAAAACATTTAAAACATCTGTACTTTTTCTCTAATTTCCTAAAAGTTTAGCACATCTACTTTAAAATATAGAATCAAAGATGACCTTGGGAAGAGGAAAATATATAAATACACAAATCTTGTACCTGCAGCTTGATCTGTGTCATTACTGAGCAGTTCTCAGAGTGGATTTGCAGAAAGAGAGGGAGGAGAGGGGGAAAGGAAGGGAGGAAGAGGAAGGAGGAGGAGGGAGGAGGGCGAGGAGGGGGGGAGGCGGGAGAGAAGAAAAAGGGAGGAGGAGGATGGTGAAAAAGGAGGGAGGAGGAGGAGGAAGGAGGCAGAGGAGGAAGGAGGGGAAGAGGAAGAGGAAAGGGGGAGGGAGGAAGGGGGAGGGGGGAGGGGAGGGAGGAAAAGGGAGGAAGAGGATTGAGGAAGAGAAGGGAGGAGAAGGGGAAGAGGACAGAGGAGGGAGGAGGAGGAGGAGCTGCTGCGTTTCTCACAGTCACACAGTCCCGTTTGCCAGGGACACAGTCACACGAGTTACTCCACAGCTCCTCCTGTGTGCGAGTGTGGAGGACACAGAAGTGACCACGTGCCACCCCTGCCCTGAGGTTGCCGGGGGCTGGTGAGGAGCGACCACATGCCCCCCACCTGTGGACGCCGGCATGAGAACACACACCTGCTGCAGGGATGCGGGTGCACGGGCCCTGGTAGCCACAGAGGCAGGGGTGCTTCTGCAGAGAATGAACACCTGAGCCAACAGTGGAGGCACAGGCACGAAGGAGACAGTGGGCAAAGAAGGGAGCCGCCCAGGCAGGGCAGCAAGGGGCGCAGTGAGCAACCAGTGGGCAAGAAGGGAGCCGGCCGGGCAGGGCAGCAAGGGGAGCAGTGAGCAGCCCGGCGCGGCCGCAATCTCACCGGGAGGGTTTCATTGGCCAGAGGATTGTGCTCTTTATGGATGCCCAAAAATGAATTCTGAATCACGGCTCCTATGTCAGAATGAGAGCCTGAAGCTAAAATGTGGAAATTATTTTCTAGGTAAAACGCCAACTCAATCCCACGTATAAAAACCCTGTCTCTGTCCCTTGCAGTGTGAAGTTGAATTACGAAACAGAAAATAAGAACAAATGGGCTCCTTGCCACTCCTGTAATCTCCGCACCCGCCACTGATGGAAAGGCCCCGCGTGAGAGGGGGAGACGGATGGACTGTTTCCTCCAACGCGGCTTTCAGTCTTTCTACTGTGCTTTTGCGTCTCACTGACCAGCAGCAACAAACCCAGGCTAACCTCACTGCTGCGTAACTCCCAATCCAATGTGGCGTCTTCGGAACAAGCGCACTTGCAGGCCTCGTACTGAAAACACGTCTTGGTTTGCCTTATTCCTTATATGTAGGAAACTCCGTTGTCAAACTTCCTAAAATTCTGACTAGTGGAAAATAAGCTCTGGTTTTGGCCTCAGTTTTCTCACTTGGTAATGGATGGGGCTGAGGACTGAGAACTCTGGACCTAGTCCGCCTGCCAGAGATCAACACCATAGTGACAAAACACTGGTGCAGGTTGGACTCACACTGGAGGAGGAGCTGGACATGCTGCCTTGCTGGAGGAGGAAACAAAGGCCAGGGCCCCGGGCTCAGAACAATGGGCTGAGAGAGAGGCAGCCACCATTCCGTGCCAGCCTGGGTCTCCAAGCAATCTCTGGTGCCCCAGAAGGAACTCTGACCTGTTCTTCGTTCTGCCCTGTGGGGCATGTCTTGGTGCTAAGTGTCCTCGAAGCAGGCACCTGTAGTTCCTTACGGGAGGCACACTCTGAGCCCTGGTGGCCGTGGAGGAAGCAACACAGGCGTGGACCAGGGGAAGTTAGCACAGAAATCTCATCTGATGTATCAGAGCAATGACCCTTGCCATAGACATCACCGAAATCATTGAGTTCTTTAGGTAAACTTCAGCCCACCAGCACATCGTGATTTATTCGCCACATTTATAAAATTAATGCATTCACACTAAACCAGTACCTGTTCCAAGATACTTATGGAAAGAATCAGCTACATAAACATTCCCTCCACGCGCAATCTGCCAGGGCTCCATGGCATCCTGTCACACCTCCCATGGTCATGTGGACATGTGGCTCACTGCTGGACGAGAGTGCTACACCAAGGGAAACAGCCAGAGCAGCTTCAGTAACTCACCAACAAGCACCAGGCTCCTCACTGGGTGCCAGACCCCAGCAGGCATGGCTTTCCCTTCCCGCTCCCAGGTGTGGCTTTCCCTTCCTGCCCCCGGGTGAACAGGAAAAATGCTCTTGCTGCCCTGTTTGCCCCGTGCCTGGGCTCTGGGTCCTCCTTGCTGGCGCTGCCCTCTCAACGAGTGACTCACACTCAGCTCACAATCCGGTCTTTGCTTTGGACCCGAACACGCCGGGGGCAGCTTCGACGGCTTTGTGCCATTCCCAGTAGAAATGCACTAAACACTGTGGCCCCCAAAATTCCCACTCTGACATCATCAGCCCCAAGGTGCTGATCTTAGCAGGTGGGGCCTTGGGGGAGGCGACGAGGTCCTGAGCGGGGGAGCCCGCATGGCAGGGATTTGTGCCCTTAGAGAAGAGAAGACCCAGTTGAACCTCATGGCCTCATCCTCCCATGCAAGGACACAACCCGGAAGAGTCCTCCCCCGCAGCCCCACCGTGCTGGACCCAGCTCTCGGACCTCCAGCCCCAGAGAGGTGGGGAGTAAAGGCCCGGCTCCTGAGCCACTCTGCCAGTGTTTCAGCAGCCTCAGCAGAGTCCGACACCAACATGCAGGTGAAGCCGACAGAGAGCTTAAAGCAGCCCCGGCAACTCCAACTCTCATGCCACGATGATGTCAGATGACCACCAGGTGCTCCGACATCCCCAGCACCCGGCAGGGCCAAGGACCATCCTGGCTGAGCCCAGAGCCCGGGACCCGGGGCGTGACTCCTGCCGCACCAGCCACAGGCGATCACTGAGCGGCACTCTCATAGTGCACGTTAGGGACGCACCACACCGAGGGCTCCTACGGCAAACCACCTGCAGTGCGCGGCCCACGCAGTTAGTCACCTTCTTTAGGACACAAAGTGCCATTATTCAGTAAAAATCACTGAGTTTCTAAACCGCAGCCCAGCGCCACCCATTGCACTCACTGTCATGTGTACAAACTGAGCTACTCCCTCACCCGTGTGATTATGTACGCAATAGTCTTCACTTTGGGGGTGCTAAAGGTTGAATTGTGTCCCCCAAAAGAGATATGCTCAGGTCCTAAACCCCCAGTACCTGTGAATGTGACCACATTTGGAAATAGGGCCTTGGCAGATGTAATAAATTAAAACAAGGTGGAGAAAGGGCTGTTCCCATGGGACTGGTGTCTTTGAAGAAGAGGACACAGATGCCCCAGGAAGGCGCCACATGGGGGATGGAAGCAGGGCCTGGGGTGGCGCGTCTGCAGCCGAGGGGCAGCAAGGATTGCCGGCCTCTGCCGGAAGCTGGAGAGGGGCCTGGAGCAGACTCCCCCGAGCCTTCAGGAGAGCTTGGCCCTGCTCACACCCTGGTTTTGACTTCTGGCCACAGGAACTGTTTTTAAGCCACCGCAGCGTGTGGACTTTGTACACAGCGGGTGCTCATGGAAGACTCTGGGCAACAGTGTGAGGCGTGGACAACACCTGCGGAAGCGCGGGCCCCCCTCGTCCCCCACAGGGGCCTCCACGCACTCTGAAAGCTCAGCTCCAAAGCCGTGGTTTTCCAAGGCCATCCTCCTCCTCATGATCAACAACACGCAGGGGACGTGGTGCGCTGTGTGGCCGCGAGCAGATCGGTAAATCTCGCCAAGACGTTTCTTCACCTATAAAGTAAGGCAGCTGCTCCGGGGCCCCGACACACCCTGCACTGTTCACTGCACCTTGAAGGTTGCTAAGTCAACGGCCAATTTGGAATTCATTTTGAGAGTCCAAATTATGTCCCAGCTTTTACCAACAAGTCACGATTCTAGAGAATACCATGCACGATGAGGACGAATCAGTTCATGAACAAACGCAAGGTCTGGGCCCCAGCTGAAGACAGACATTGGATCATGTGACTCTGTTACTGAGTCTTTATGCTTGTTTTAGGTCGACATAAAATCCAGTAAAATCTATTACAATCATGCTCTAAAAAGTCAAATCTTTCTCATAGTCGCTGTGTTTTAAACATCAGCTGCAAAATAGAGATGAAACTGCATCACTACTGACTTTCCAAAGAAATGTACAGGCAAGCCCTTCATTCCAGCAGAAGGACCTGTTGCGTCCGGGGTGGCCGAGGCCAGCAGAGATGGGTATTCTGGTGAGAACAGTCCCCACACATGGCTTTTATCCCTTCGCTTGGCTCCTCTTGGGCAAGGAAGCTGGGGTGATTTGTCTGACCCCTCGTCTCCAACTATATCTCCGGAGCCCACACCCCGTGGACACCAGCCACATCTCCAGAGCCACCCTGCTCCCGAGAAATCTCCTCAGCTTCCCTGTTCATTATCCTCAGCTCCACGCAGACTTCATGTACCACCTGTATAAGTCTGTTCTCACACTGCTATGATGAAATACCCAAGGCTGGGTAATTTATGGGGTTGAATTGACTCACAGTTCCCCATGGCTGGGGAGGCCTCAATCATGGTGGAAGGTGAAGCAAACACGTCCTTCTTCACATGGCAGCAGCAAGGAGAAGGGCAGAGTGAAGTGGGGGGAAGCCCCTTATAAAACCATCAGATGATGAGAACAGCATGGGGATAACCACCCCCAACATTCAATGACCGCCCACCAGGTCCCTCCCACGACATGTGAGAATTATGAGAACTACAACTCAAGATGAGATTTGGGTGGGGACACAGCCAATCCATAGCACTACCTAAAATCAAAATGAAGATCATCCATTTTTACAGATGGTTTCCGTGTGCCCAGATTCCATGATAAATATTTCCACTGTATGTAAGTAGTATAATGTCACAGACATCCTGTGTATGTGGCCAGTAAGAGCAAGCTGCCTGGACACCCTAAGACAGCCAAGCGCGGTGGGTTACGCCTGTCATCTCAAAACTTTAGGAAGCTGAGGCAGGAGGGTTTGTTGAGTCCAGCAGTCCAGGCAACATAAGGAGACCCTGTCTCTACAAAAAAATTAAATCCTAGCCAGACATGGTGGTGCACGCCTGTGGGCCCAGCTTCTCAGGTGGCTGAGGTGGGAGGATCACTTGACCCCCAGGAGGTCGAGGCTGCAGTGAGCTGAGTTCACACTGCTGCATTCCAGCCTGGGCAACAGAGTGAGATTCTGTCTCAAAAAATAAAAATTAAAAACACTCTAAGACAGTGTGGGCACACAAACACCACCCTAACCTTCTCATGGGCAAAAGGCTCCATGTGCAAACCTTGCCATCTCCTGCTACCAGGGAGGCCTGTGTTTCAGCACTGCTAAAGAACATCTGGATGTTTGTAACATTTGCTGCATTTGCCCATAGGGCCAATCACATCACAGGCTCCGGCCACCCCAGGCTGCCCAGTCTGTCATCTGTGGCCAGATGCAGAATTCTCCCAGGTGTCCAAGAATTAGAAGTCGCTAAAAGGCAGCCTGGGTGTCCATGGACCTGACTTCATTTCCAGAGCCCTTGTGGCTGCCTCTATTCACCTTCAAATGCAGCCGGTTCTCAGCCTGAAAGAAGGAAGCTCTGCTTGGCCAGGTCCACTGTGATGCTGCCCAGATGAGAAGCCAGTGGAGATGCCTCTGCTTATGAGTGCTAGCCCCCCTGGCAGGACCGCCCAACACCTGTTGCTAAAAAGCAAGGGGTCTGGGAGCCCCTGGGCACTGCTCCATTTTGTCGGGGTGCCAGCAGAGACTGGCAGCAGCATCAGCCCTGGACCTGTCGGGGGTTCACACCTGCTGAGAGGAGCCTGGTCCACAGAAGGGAGGCCATAGGCAGAGCACCCCACACCCGGACAGCACTGCCCAAGCGTCCTTGAAGGCCAGCATTCTAGAAGAATAAGGCAGCCTCGTGAATAACGAAATGCTGATGAAAGCAGAAAATAACACAGTAACTGCTAGCATGAGAAAAAGTTATCACCCGCCGGGCACAGTGGCTCATGCCTGTAATCCCAGCACTTCAGGAGGCCAAGATGGACGGATCACCTGAAGGCAGGCATTCAAGACCAGCCTGGCCAACATGGTGAAACTCTGTCTCTACTAAAAATACAAAAATTAGCCGGGTGTGGTGGTGGGCACCTGTAATCCCAGCTACTCAGGAGGTTGAGGCAGGAGAATCCCTTGAACCCAGGAGGGGGAGGTTGCAGTGAGCCGAGATTACACCACTGCACTCCAGCCTGGGCAACAGAGTGAGACTCTATCTCAAAAAAAAAAAAAAGTCACCTGTAGTATTTTCAGATATATCAACCCATAAAACCAAACAGAATCGGCGTGAGGCCAACAGAGAAGAGCTCGGCAGCTGGGCTTCCGCTGCCTGGTCGCTCCCAGTCGCTATGCCCACCAGGAGAGGCAGACCTGGCCGTCACTGTCCTCTCTGCCCCTCCGTGCCTGTCACAGCCCTCCAGAGGCTCTTTCCCACTGTACCAGGATGCAGTTTCCAAATAAATAATTACACCACCGTTGGCTGGCAGTGGCGGAGTGCTTCACGATGGCTCTGCGTCTCCATCAGATTCAGTTCCGGTGGCCGCGTCCCCTTCATCTCAAGCATGCCCTTCGTAAGTTCCCCACCGAGATCCCTCCACATGATGCCATATCATTCTCACTGGCAGGAAGGACACACGCCCTCACAGCACAGGGGAACTGGGCTGAATGAGAAGAGGTCCCCCGAGTTCTTGCAGCCAGGTGGTAATCTCTAGCACATAAATCTTGCATTTTTGCATTAAAATAAAAAACTTTTTTGTCGTTTTGAGACAGAGTGTCACTCTGTCGCCCAGGCTGGAGTGCAGTGGCATGATCTCAGCTAACTGCAACCTCCGCCTCCCAGGTTCAAGTGATTCTCCTGCCTCAGCCTCCCAAGTAGCTGGAATTACAGACGCCTGCCACCACGCCCAGCTAATTTTTGTATTTTTAGTAAAGACGGGGTTTCACCATATTGGCCAGACTGGTCTCGAACTCCTGACCTCAAGTGATCTGCCCACCTCGGCCTCCCAAAGTGCTGGGATTACAGGTGTGAGCCACCGCGCCCGGCCAAAAAAAAAACTCTTTACCATTGTGAAATAAGATGTGACCAAAAATTTGATGTCCAAACTGTAGTTATTGGACCAAATATTTGTGTCCAATAATTAACAGTCACAACTAGTTATTCTTTTAATATTCCAGACTTTATATCCAGGGAGATAATACAACATATGAAAGCTTTTAAGCTTACAGGGAAAGACAAAATTTTACGTTAAAACATGCTTTTATTTATTCATTTTTATGACAGAGTCTTGCTCTGCCGCCCAGGCTGGAGTGCAGTGGTGCAGTCATAGCTCACTGCAGCCTCCAACCCTTGGGCTTCAGCGATCCTCCCACCTTAGCCTCCCCAAATGGCTGTGACCACAGGTGTGTGTCATCACAGCCTACCACTTTTATTTTTATTATTTTTGTAGAAGTAGAGTCTTACTACGTTGTCCAAGCTGGTCTCAAACTCCTGGCATCAAACAAGCCTCCCACCTCAGCCTTCCAAATTGCTGGGATTATAGGCATGAGCCACCACGCCCAGCTGAATTAGATGTTTTTAAAAAACATAATTACTTGCTGCTTCTGGGGATTTTTCTACCAAATAGGCATTTTCTCCCAAAGGTCTGCTAGCTACAGCAGGCAGAGGAGCATCCTGTGGTTTCTGTCTCGGGTCCCCAGCAGCCACGCCACATGCATGATGGGCGCTTTCCTTGCAGCTCGACACAGACACCTGCCCCACGGTGTACACCTCCATCCCGCCACAGGCCACTTCCACAGGCCAGGAGAGCCTCACACATCACCAGGGCAGCCAGGCATGTCAGGAGGCACTGACGGAAAGGAAGCCACTCCTGTCATAAACCATACCCTGCTCTCAGGATTTCAACACAGCGTCTCCCCCAGAAAAAGTACACCATAGGGAAGAGGAAAAGAAAAGCCCGAGACCCGTTAGCTCTCTGGGGACTTATAAGGTGAAACCCTCACACCTCCCTTCCTGCCCAGCCCGAGACCCATTAGCTCTCTGGGGACTTATGACATGAAACCCTCACACCTCCCTTCCTGCCCAGCCCGAGACCCGTTAGCTCTCTGGGGACTTATGACGTGAAACCCTCACACCTCCCTTCCTGCCCAGGCCGGCCGTATTTCCGTGAGGCTTGTCCTCCTGGACTCGTTCGGAGATCAGGCCTTCGACCAGAGCCCCCTCACTGAGGTCTAGACATCCCCTGGATGGCAAGCTCGTGGGACACGCTCATCGACAAGTCAGGAATGGTGAGTGCTGGAGGGCTCCATATTGAGAATTCAACATGCATTTCAGTGTTAGGCAAATCCAGACGTGAGTTCCCGGAAGAGTCCCCTAAAGCCGGTCTAGATGAGGCTGGGTCACTCGGGGTCTGGGGCTCCTCTCACCCCCTCACAAATTCAGCAAGCAACACATCAGACTCTTTAACATTTAATGTTGAAATTACACCTAAAGACAGTTGATTAATGACAGCATCCTAAAAATAATAATTAGAGCCTTAGATGAGAGACGAGAATAAGGGGGAAGTGGGAGAAAAGCCGTGTGGGAGATACAAGCCCAGCAGCAAAGGCAGAGGCTTGACAACTCGGGTGCTGGCTGATTTTCAGCACAAATGCATTTGAGGTGTGGCGAATTCCAACACATCTCAACGTGATATTATGTTAATTCTCTTTGAAATTGATGCATCCTGACAAAATAATAGCAACTAAATTATCTCTGCCTTGATATGACCAAAATGTGTGTTTTGCATGGAGTAAGAGTAGCGAGCCTGTCTGTGTTTATAAAGTCTTTGTAAAACCCAACGCCACGTGACTAGGAGCAGAACAATTCCAACTAATTCCAGTACGAATTTAATAACAGTTCTCAGCAAGGAGCTGGAATTTGGAAGCTTGTTCGGATGGCCCTGGCAGCACAGAGGTGCAGCGAGCGGCACAGTTAACAGGTAATGAGGAGAATGAGGTTCACCTGGAAGGGCCCAGCACAGGCCTAGTAATTAGTGAGCACACCAATTATTTTTAAAGTAATTACCCAAATATGTCATTTTTCCGATAGCCTTGTCCTTAAACACAAAAATGCAAAGAGCACCCAAAAAGCGTGTTTTTATGTTACATAATTTACATAACATGCATTTATATTATAAATTCTATATTTCAATTTTTTAGCTAACTCTGATTTACAAACATGAAACCACAGTATAAGCAGAATGAACCAATTAAGTCAATAGAGTACAACATTCAAGCAAGATAAATTTTGCTTTTTTTACTTTTCTTATAAATATGAGATGGGTGTCTCCATCGTAAAAACAGTTGTATTGAGGGACAGCGGGGGGTGGGGAGTTGGGGAGAGATGGCATGGGGAGAAATGCCAGATATAGGTGATGAGGAGGAAGGCAGCAAATCACACTGCCATGTGTGTACCTATGCAACAATCTTGCATGTTCTTCACATGTACCCCAAAACCTAAAATGCAATAAAAAAAAAACAGTTGTATCATATTTCCATTTCCCTTTACACATGTAGGCATGATCTAACTTTGTGAAAATATATTACGTACCATTGCTCTGGAAAGTGAGAATTGGGATTAGGGTCTGTTGGGATATAAGTCCATTTACAACTCTCGTTCACCTGCCTCATCTACCAACTTCTCATATGTAAAAACTAATTACTTGCCAATCCTTGGCTCTGAGCTCCCCACTCAAATCCCATCTGAAATTGTAATCCCCATAAATCCCCACACGTTGAGGGAGGGGCCAGGTGGGAGGCAATTGGATCACAGGGAGGTTTCCTCCATGCTGTTCTTGTGACAGTGATGAGTTTTCAGGAGATCCGATGATTTTATAAGGCAGTTTTTCCCGCTCTCATTCACGCACTCTCGCCTGCCACCATGTGAGACGTGCCTCTTCCCTTTCCACCATGACTGTAAGTTTCCTGCGGCCTCCCCCAGCCATGAGGAAATGTGAGTCAATTAAACCTCTTTCCTTTCTAAATTATCTAGTTTCTTTATAGCAGTGTGAAAATGGACTAATACACTTGCCTTTCAAAGGTTCAAGGATTAAAGAAATCAAAATCAAGAAGTGAATTACAAGAGTCTAAACCCTGCAGAAAATGGATTTCAGGTTGAAAATATAGATGGAAATATACGAAAAATATAGGAAAATGAATTTCAGGTTGAAATATAGATGGGAAAACATAGCTTACTCTGACAATAAAACATGGGTTCATCCTATACAGTCTTAATTTTTATTCATCATAACTCCACCTAATTTGGAACTGAAAAAAAAAACACTACTAGAAAATAGTATTTGTATATCACATGATAGGAAGGGGAAAAGTTGACTTAATAAAGGTCTATCAATAGGTGTATACTGCTTATTAACTAGTCAAAATTGTTTCTTTTCCCAATATCAGTTGTCTACAGAGATAGTCTATAAAATATCCTAATTGCATATACTTTATTTCTTGCAAGCATGTAGAAAGCACATTCTTCCTTTCGACGTTATTCAGTGAATCATGCCGGAGCCACAGAAGAATTTTAACTGATGTTTTGCAGAAATGATACAAACTGCAAAGTTTTAACAGTGTTCAGATATGATAGAAACTATTAAATTGATCATATATAATTTTCCATAACATCTCGCATTTTTTCTCCAGGCCAACAGACTGCAGAAACAACAGTCAGCAAAACAACAGAGGTCCTGAAATTCTTTACTCGATGGTGAAGGGTTGTGTGGCACCCCCGGAGAGGCTGTGGGTTTGGCTGCAGCACAGTCATGTATCACAATAAAGTGTGTCCCGCTAGTTTTTTGGTTTCCAGTGCATGTAAAAGTGATGTTCGTGGTATATTTAGTCCATTAAGTGTGCAGCAGCATTGTGTCTGAAACATGTACATACGGTAATTTTAAAACAAATACTTTATTGCTTTAAAAAAATGCTAAGGATCCTCTGAGCCATTGGTGGATACTCATCTTCTCGCTGGTGGGTCCTGCCTGGACGCTGATGGCTGCTGACCGATCAGGGTGGCTGTTGTTGAAGGGTGGGGTGGTCTTGGCAAATTCTTGAAGTAAGACAACAGTGAAGTTGGCCCCAGCAGTGGACCCTTCCTTTTGTGGAAGGTTTCTCTGTGGCATGCAACGCTGATTGACGGCATTTTACCCACAGTTGAACTTCTTTTAAAATTGGAGTCCTTCTCTCAAACCCTCCCACAGCTTTATCACTAAGTTTATGTCACATTCTAAGTCCTCTGTTGCCATTTCCACAGTGCTCACAGCATCTTCTCCAGAAGTGGATTTTGTCTGAAGAAACCACTTTCTTTGCTCACCCATAAGAAGCAGTTCCACATCTGTTCAGGTTTCATCCTGAGGTTGCCGCAATTCAGCCATCTTCAGGCTCCACTCCTAATTATCTCGCCATTTCCACCCACCTGCAGATCCTTCCTCCACTGAGGTCTTCAATCCATGAGCATTGGAATCAACATCTTCAGAAATCCTGTTCATATTGATATTTTGACCTCCTCCCATGAGTCACAGATGTTCTTAATGGATCAAGAATGGAAAGCCTTTCCAGAGATTTTCAATTTACTTTTCCCTACATCCATTAGAGGAATCACTGTCCAGAGCACCTCTAGCCTTCCAAAGAATATTTCTTAAATAAGACTTGAAAGCCTTATTACTCCCTGTAATGTAGACGGCTGACTGCAGGTTGTGCTAGCAGGCATGGAAACAACGTTCATGTCGTATGTGTTTGTCAGAGCTCTTGGGTGACTAGGTGCATTGTCAAGGAGCAGGAATATTTTGAAAAGAATCTTTTTTTTTTTCTGAGCAGTAGCAGTAGGTCTCAAGTGTGGGCTTAAAATATTCAGTAACCCATGTTGTAAATGGAGGTGCTGCCATCCAGGCTTTGTTGTTGCATTTCTAGAGCACAGGCAGAGGAGATGTAGCATCATTCTTATGGGTCCTAGGATTTTCAGAATAGCAATTGAGCACTGGCCTCAACTTAAAGTCACCAGCTGCATTATCCCCAAACAAGAGAGTCAGCTGTCCTTTGAAGCGCTGAAGCCAGATATTGACCACTTGCTAGCTATTAAAGTCCTAGACGGCATCTTCTTCCAACAGAAAGCTCTTTGTCTGCACGGAACACCTGCTGTTTAGCGCGGCCTCCTCTGTCGATGGCCTCAGCCAGATCTCCTGGAGAACTTGCTGCAGCTTTTCCATCAGCACCTGCTGCTCCACCTTTGCTTTTGTGTTACGGAGATGGCGGCTTTCCCTAAACCTCATGAACCAACCTCTGCTGGTTTCCAGCTTTTCTTCTGCAGCTTCCTCACCTCTCTCAGCCTTCACAGAATGGAAGAGAGTCAGGGCCTTGCTCTGGGTGAGGCTGTGGCTTAAGGGAATGTTGTGGCTGGTGTGATCCTCTACTCAGACCACTCGGGCTTTCTTCTCAGCAGTCAGGCTGTGTGCTTGCTTCTGGCTCCCTGGAGAAGCACTTGTAGTTTCCTTCACGAACTTTCCTTGGCATGCACAACTTGGCTAACTGTTTGTTGCAAGAGGCCTGGCTTTGGCGTACGTCCGATTTTCACATGCCTTCCTCAAGAAGCTTAATCATGTCTAGCTTCTGGTTTAAAGTGAAAGACCCTACAATTCTTCCTTTCACTTGAACACTTAGAGGCCATTGTAGGGTTACTAATTGACCTAATTTCAATGTTCTTGTGTCTCAGAAAATAGGGAGGCCCAAGGAGAGGGAGAGAGACAGAGGAAGGGCTGCCTGGTGGAGGAGTCAGACACATACCGCATGTCTCCAGTAGGTTTGCAGCCTTGTGTGGGCACAGTTTGTGATGCCCAAAAACAATTACAATAATGAATAACATCACAGATCCCTGATTGCAGATCACCATATATCACAGTAATGAAAATGCTGGAAATATTGCGAGAATTACCAAAATGTGGCACACAGGAGAGAGCACACACTGTTGGGAAAATGACACCCACAGAATTGTTTGACTCATGATTGCCCAAACCTTGATGTTACTCAAAGTTACAAGGATTTTTTACAATTTCAGTTTAATATAATTTGGGAAAATTATATAGAAGAAAATTGAGAGTTTAAATTTATATTCTTCTACGTGCAACATTGAGTAATCTAATTCTAGTATTTAGAGAGCAGTTACTTTTATATCAAATGATACTAGGAATGTACTTCCTCTTTTCCTTCCAAATGTTTGAGTATTCATAAGTTCAAAGCAATACAGGTGCACTTCAGTTCCTTTAATAGTTGTTCCTGAGATGTGTGGGATGAATGCTTATAAAGTAAATCAGGTTGTTCCATTCAGCAGCTTTACAACAACTTTGGAAATATTTCTCTTATTTGATTCTTGATCTTCAAGATTCCCATGCACCTTTGCATTTCCCAACACACACACTCACTCACATACACACATACATGCTTGCCCTCACTCATATACACTCACACATGTACTTACATACATGCTCACACTCACTCATATACACACTCACACATGCTCACACCCCCCCCCCCCCCCCCACCCCCCCCACCCCCCACCCCCACCACCCCAACAGCACGCCACACCACCCCCCCCCCCAAAAAACGACCCCACACATTCACTTTTATATTTACACACACAAATATACACATATATTCACACACAATCATGCACCCACACACATGCTCACACTCAGACACATAAACATATACTCACATACATGCCCACACACATGCTCACACACTCACTCTCATATACACACATGCTGACACACTCATACATACTCACACAGATACACACACATGCACTCACTCTCATATACACTCACACACATACATATACTCATGCATTCACATCACACACACTCATACATTCATACTCACATATTCACACACATGCTCATACATATATGCTCACATACACAATCACATTCACACAAACACACACATGCTCACCCATGCTCACATTCACATATATTCTCACACACACACATGCTCACACTCACACATTCACTTATGTATTCACACACACAAATACATGCTCACATTCACACACAATCATACACGCACACACAGGCTCACACATACTCAAACACATATGCTCACAGATTTACATACACACATGCTTACACACATATACTCACATGCTTTCACTCACACTCATGCACACATGCTCATACACTCACACACATGCTAACACACATACTCAAATGCTCACACTCAAACACTCACACACATGTTCACACTCACAGTAACATACATGCACACACTAACACATGTACTCACATAAATTGACACATATACTCACACGTATATTCATACACACATATATATGCACAATGCTCACACACACATATACTCACACACATGCTCACATAGACTCACATATACTCACAAACTCACACACTTACACACATACTCACAGATTCACATTCACATATATATGCACACATATACTCATACACATATATGCACAATACTCACACACACATACACACACGCTCACATAGACACATATACTCACAAACACACACATACACACAGACTCACATTCACATATATATGCTCACAAATCACACACATACATATGCTCACACACATGCTCACAGTCACATATCCTCTTACACATGCTCATACACATGTGCTCACACACTCACACACACTCTGTTGTGTTAATTAGGCTTCTTAGTCTGTTTCTTCTGCTATAACAGACTACACAGATTGGGTCATTCATACAGAAAAGAAGCTTCTTCGGCTCATGGTTCTGGAGGCTGGGAAATCCAAGAGGCTGCATGGCACCTGGTGAGAATCATCCCCCCAGTGGGGGCATCGCATGTTGAGAGCACATGACTCAGAGAGAAAACAGGGGCCAGGCTTATCCTTTATCTGGAGCCCACGCCCACAATAACGAGCCCTCTCACTATAATGGCAGTGGTAATCCATTCACCAGGGAGGCGTCCTCATGGCCTAATCACCTCTTAAAGGCCTCACCTCTCAATACTGTTACAATTCCGTTTTCAACACATGAACTTGGGGACACATTAGGCAGTGATTTGTCTTCTGTCACTATAGTTCCATCATTTCATCAAGCAGTTTCTTTTTGAAATATAATTACTCCCTTAATAATGTCTTCAATGAGTCTTCTATGGAGTTGTTAGAACAACAAAATGCTGAATTGAATCGCCATTATACTGCAGCATTAAAACGCATTTCAGAGAAAACAAAAAGTTCTATTTAGATCTTAATGACAAAGAGATAATTTCCTTTAACAAAGGTTTTGCTATTATTATTCTTGCCATGATAGTTTTCAGTCAGTTCCTTGAAACTAATTTTTCAAATGAGTCCACATTTTCTAAAAGCATTATAATTTTTAATAACTTCAGCAGTCTGTGACCATCATAACAAAAATAGATGTTGAGAATTTCCGGTTTGGTCTTCGGTGCATATGTGTTCATTCCCGACATTTCCACCACAGACTGGAAGTGTCTGTTATCTTTCCCCTCATTCTGGTTTTCATTCACAGAAATGTTTAAATCATCTATAAAAACATAGTATTTGCTATTTTTACCCTCAAAAGCACACATATATTCTGGGACTGGTAAAAACATTAATGTTTGATCACATTTGTAATAAAAGAGGTCAATGTAAAAGCTATTATATAATTCTAGAACTAGAAAGAAATTCTTATACAGAGAGGCTTGACCAAATTTTTATAAAGGGGAAAGCTTATTAAAGTCAAGTTGATGGTAGCATAAAAAGTTTAGAAGGTTTTTTTTTAATTAAAAAAAGGTGGGGGAGCTTAGTTTAAATGAAGGCTCCACCACCCCTTCGACTGGAGAACGGTCACTTCCCAGGACGCATGGTCCCCACCAGCCACAGGAGTGGCTCCCGAGGAGCAAAAAAAAAAGGGAAGGGGCCGCCCTGACTGGAGCCCGCAAGTCAGCACCAGATCCTGACGGGGGTCTGTGGGCTGCACCAGCACCGCCTTCTCCGGGAGCATCGGCGGGGGCCCAGGCTGCCCCTCCACCTGGCTCCAGGCTCAGCTCCTCCACTCTGAGGCCACCTCCCATCCCTCTGGGACCAGCCGCTCCCTCTGCCCTGGCACTCTCACAGACCTCTCAGATCCAGCTGTCCCATGGGCCCGACCCTGACTGAGGCCACCCAGTGTCCCCTCCATGTGACCCCCCTGTTCCGTTCTCCCACATGGCCCAGATCAGAAGCCCCGGGCCAGCCTTCATCACCCTCCCCTCCTAGCACACTGCCGACACACCCCTGCCCTGCCTGCTTCTCAAACCGTCTGAAAGCCACACTGCTAAAGGGGCTCTCTCCAATGGAAGGAGTTACAACTCTGAAACCACAGCCATCATCAATTCCTGTTTATTCTACCTTCTACATATTTCTGGATTGTAGAAGGGGCTAATTTAAAAATGTCTATTTCCTAACATACTCTGCACGAGCTCCACGTCCTCTACTTCCTGTCCCTTCCTCTATTCATCTCTAGGAGGGCGGTGTGTGGGGCCTGAGGGTCGTGCCCCTCAGGGCAGGCAGGGAGGCCGTCCCAGAATAAGACACACACATGTGACACCCACCCCAGGGCCCCAGCCAGAGCCCAGGCCAAGCACTCCCGGAGGCCTCGCCTGGTCACCACCCTCGCGCCGCCTCCTGTTTCTGTACAAGTCTCCCGGCTCTTGACCCCATGCCCACCTGCTCCTTCCAGGTTGGCCCAGCTCCGTGGAGGCTCCTCCGGAGCCACCTCACCCACCCCAGGAAGCCGGGTCGCATGGTCGTCCTGACAGCTTCTCCTCCACCCTCCTGTGTGAAACCTCCCTCTCCCTCCCCCGACTCAACGGCCCCACCCACTGCTGACCAGGGGTCCTCCATCTGACACCCCCGGTGTGGCCTGACTCCATCTCTTCCCAAGGTACAGCCCAGTCATCTCCTCACGCCAGAGCCACAGCCTGGGGCAGGTGATCTCCCCCTCCCCCACCAAGGGGTGCCCTGGCGTCCAGTGTGCAAAGGCCAGTGGTGCTGTGTACAGGGCAGCCCCCCACCATGAAGAATGACCCGCCCCAAATGCGCGGTGCTGATGGCAAGAAGCCTGCTCCCCGGACTTTCTGGCAGTCAGCACGCCAATTGCTTCCCTAACACAGGAGACCTGAGACGGTGAGGGCATTTCCCATAGAGAAACCCAAGGAGCTGTTCCCATGACAGCAGAAACAGCTCCTACCTGGAGTCCCGCAGCATGCTCAACCAGCCACACTCACATGCTGAAACAGAAGCTGCCTGAAAAACGTTTTTCTGCTCAAATATCTTTGGAAAAGACTGAATTACACTAACCAGAAGTTTCTTCACTGTAGGGAGCACCAGGGCCCTTAATACACTTTCATGTCAAGAATCCCAGAGGGTTGTACAGCTGGCAAGACTTCCCGAATTTCTGTGACCGTAAAACATGTCTTTCAAGGGACTCAGGGAGCCCACCCTTGGAGGAACGCCTCCTCTAAGCAAGCGCTCGGGTTTCCACGGTGAGTTGACCATTGTGATCTCTCTCTTCAAGCAATTAGATCGTATTTCAAGCTTCATCATGCAAGTGATTCATCATCAGCAATTTCCTCAAAAACATTATTACAAAAATAAAAAAATAAACTGAGCAGGCCCACGTTCTACATTATGGGCTGTGACGAAAGCTTATGAATCTCCAGAAACTCAAAACCACACCTGCACCTATAAACGTAGGAATATGTTTTGGGGGCCACTGAGCCAGGTCACAAACCCTTTCCTGCATGAACGGGAACCATGAGGCCGTGGATGGACCCGGTGACCACCCGACAGCTGACAGCAAGACAGAACCGGAATCCACCCTGCTTTCTTTCTGCCACCTGTTTGATTGTTTTTATAGAATTCAGTCATTTGGGGATGGTGCCAGGGTGTAGCTACCTAAGTCACGTGATCCGGGTAGGTCAACCTGAAAATCACCAAAACCGATTCCTCAAAACCTTCTGGCTAAAAACCACTGGTTGGCTGAGTGCAGTGGCTCACGACTGTAATCCCAGCATTTTGGGAGGTCAGGAGTTCAAGACCAGCCTGGCCAATGTGGTAAAACCCTGTTGCTACTAAAAAAAAAATACAAAAATTAGCCGGGCGTGGTGGTGGGTGCTATCATCATCCCAGCTACTCGGGAGGCTGAATGAGGCAGGAGAATTGCTTGAACCCGGGAGGCGGAGGTTGCAGTGAGCCGACATTTTTACCACTGCACTCTAGCCTGGGAGGCAGTGCAAGACTCCATCTCAAAAAAAAAAAAAAAAAAAAACACTGGTTGGCAAAGAAATAATCGATGTTTGAGGGATCCCAACTATTCTTATTTGGTCATTATCCATTGTATGCATGGATCAAAAAGCCCCATACCCCAGAAGCGTTCACGATTATACATCTCCACTTCCAAGCGATGCCTGGCTGAGCACAGTCATGGGCAGGGACATGCATAGTCATCGCCACGACCACTGGGATTGGGAAAGTTTCTTTTACATCACATTATCAAAGTAATAGCTAATCAATAAAACATATTTCAAAAGGAAAAACAAGTCCGTAACTGAGCTAGAAAGTGGATCTATGGCTTCTGAGATGAGGCAAAGGGATAGTGAGTAATTCATTTGAGCAGCGGGTTTTTGGAACCAGATCGGAGTGGCACTGGCACGACACCGAGTCCTTGAGTGCTATGAAACTGTTTCGCTTTCCATGGTTAACTTTATGCATTGTACATTTCACCTCAGCTTAAAAAAAGAAAAGAGAAAAATGGGTTGCTTCCGCTTCCACAGTTGTTCACCTCTACCACCGGCCAGCTTCTCCTGGGAGGGCACATCTATGAACAGCAGGTCTCCTTGGAATGTTTTCAGAGTATTCTAGTACCAATATAATATTGTATTACTAAAGCATATTCACCTTCTGCTATTTTTAATGGTACTTTAAAAGGTATTTATGTCATAAAAGTTTTCTTAAGTCATTCCGATTTTTAGAAAACACGGCCATAGTATACGAGTCTACCTTGCTCCTTGAAACCTGCAGGTGTATTAATAAGCTACAACCTGAAACTACACAAAACACTCATAATCATATGACTGGATAGGAACGTTGTTTTCAGACTTTTCAAAGAGCCTTATTAACAGACAGAGGAAAGATATAAAACGCATAACCCTGGCCAGGCACGGTGCCTCACACCTGTAATCCCAGCACTTCGGGAGGCTGAGGCGGGCAGATCACGAGGTTGGGAGTTTGAGACCAGCCTGGCCAATATGGTGACACCCCATCTCTACTAAAAATACAAAAATTAGCCAGGCGTGGTGGTGCCCGCCTGTAATCCCAGCTGCTACTCAGCAGGCTGAGGCAGAAGAATTGCTTGAACTTGAGAGATGGAGGTTGCAGTAAGCCGAGATCACGCCACTGCATTCCAGCCTGGGCGACAGAGTGAGACTCCATCTCAAAAACAAACAAACAAATAAATAAATTGTGTGTGTGTGTGTGTGTGTACAAAACCCAAGAAGTGGAAGAGATTACAGCACATTTGCTTCACCCATGGCAACTTAGAGAAACGGGTTGGGCTGGGCTGGTCCCTAGAGTCTGGGCACCAACACCCTCAATCTTGTTTTCAACCCTGTCTTTCTTGGCCACTGAACCCGCCAGCAGCTCTCTCTAAAAACAAGCCTGGTTGCCCTCTCACACCCTCCCAAGCCTGCTTCCCAGTCCCCTGTTGCCCCGGCCTCCTCTGCCTGGCCTCTAGGACTCCTCGTGTGGCACCTCTGGAGAGGCCGATCTGATGTTGCTGTAGTCTCTCCACCCTTCCAATCCCAGAGTCTGTCGTTTCTAGAAAGCCTAGTTTTGCTCCTGTCCTGATCCTTCTAATAAACTCTCTTCACGATCCTGCGGGGTGGTCTGGTTTTGCTCCCTGCGGTGAAGTGACCGCTCTTCCCAAGCCTGCCTCTGAGCTTAGCCGTCTCTCCTGCTGTCAGGACCCTCTTTGGCAGCCCCCTGCCCCAGAAGATAGGAACACTTTAAAAATCTGTATATGTGCATAGGGACGTTTTTAAATATACACACACATACTCATAACAGTAGAAAATAGAAAAGCAGCATGTATGACATGAAATCCCACGTGGTTCTGTACAGAGTGGTGGTGAACTGCACGCAAAGATGATATGACAGAGAAAATCTCTACTTTGTCTCTGCAAAGCAGGCCAGTCAATCTTATCCTTATCCTCTCTCTATAAACAGGGTGGGAAGTAGAAAAGTGTCTCTTTAAAGTTTCCTTTCTTGTTAAAGAATAAATCATAAGTGTGCTAATAGCTTTGTGAAGCCCTATCCTATGTAGCTGTCAGACATGCAATGCTTACAGGCACGTAGTACATTCTATGTCCTTGTACTTTAACCAACATATCTGTGCTGGACGTGCTCACAGGCATGTCCCAGCTCTCCATTGCTTTTACCTGTTTAGAAAAGTTTTAAGTTGCTGGTCAATCAAGTTTTAGTTTAAATTGTGAGGTCTGGCTCCAGCCAACGGAGATCGGACACAGCAGTAAGGACAGCCCCAAATGCGTCTGGGATAAATATGTCTGCTTTTCCTTTGTTCCTTATACTCTCACAGCATGATGGCTAGCAAGGATACCCTTCCAGCAGTCTGGGAGGTAAAAAATGCATTGCTGAAAAATCCTTTGTCTCAGTGCTGATTTGTCTTTGTGGCACCAAGCATCTATTTCCAACAAACAGACACAAAATTATTCACTGATTTTTGATGATCGTTGTGGTGAAGACATGGTTATAACAGCATAGGACACCCTTGTCACACTGGAGTACATGCTGACCACGAAAAGGCTGATATTTCTCCCCACTGTCTAGGGAAAAGCACTGTGTATTCACTTCTCTGACAGAAAAGCAAGTGGTCACTACGAGTGCTCCCTCCTGTTGTCCTCTGGACAAAGGGGCTGCAGGCAGGCGCTGGGGAGAGGACCCTGAAGCCGCAGCCTCAGCACTGGGCCACTCTCTGCAGCGCAAAGGCCATTCTGTACAACCACACACTTAGCAGTTTCAGAACACAAATGTACCTGATGGCATGGGGTGGCCATGCTCACTTTCCTGCAAATTCCTGCAGCACACTGAGATCTTTGCACACTTCGGGGTGAGGTGTTGATCCCCTCTGGGAGAACGGACCAACCTGATGGCCAGCCTGTGGGCCGGGCAGCAGAACTGCTCTGCCGTGCGGATGCCATGATTGAAGCCTTTCCCGAGAACAGGCCCCCTGTCCCCACACTTCTCCGTGACTCAGTGAAACTGGCTCCTGTGCCCGGGGCTGCCCCCGCCCACAGTGCACATTTTCATCCCGCAGGGCAGGCCAGACCACTTCTGCATAACCCCACGCAAACCACTTCTGCATAAACCCTCTCTTCAAATGCTTTATCTTCTGAGTTAGCACAAACAGCTAGAAGGTTCTGAGGACCAGGCGGGGGTTCCTGTTTAAGGGGGAGGCACCGTCCTCAAAACAGTCCCTAGAAGGCTGGAGACAGCAGAGCGAGCTCTGTGTTTGGAGAGGCCTGAGCGTGGCCTGTGGTAGCCCACGGACACCGCCTAACCTGGTTGCACCCTGGCTTCCGGCACAGAGACGTCTTCCCAACAGCCAAGTGGCCTTGGACAAGCTATTCCAGCTCTTGTGGCTTCAGTTTCCTCACCCTTACTAAGGGGACAATAAGTACCCAGGGGCCAGGTGTGGTGACACATTCATAACCCCAGCACTTTGGGAGGCCAAGGCACGAGGATCACTTGAGGCCAGAAATTCAAGACCAGCCTGGCCAACATAGTAAGACCCTATCTCTGAACTATAAATAAATGAGTACCTTGCGGGGTATTGTGCAGATTGAAAAGCCCTCAGCATAGGTAAATAATCTGACTTAGGAAGACCCGTGCCAATACCATATACACGGAGGAAGAGGGGCAGCTCCCGAGCTGGGTTTAAGTGCCCCAGTGTCCTGTGCCTCTAGCATCTGGAGCAGGAGGGAGCGCTGGCAGGTGGCCCGGGTGGGAGCACCGTGGTGCTTGTATGCAGTGGATGGGCACGATATTCTTTTTTCCTTTTTTTAAGTTTTATTTGAGGTTTAGGGGTATGTGTAGGTAAACTCGTGTCACAGGGGTCTGCTGTACAGATTATTTAGTTACCAGGTACTAAGCCCAATACCCAACAGTTGTTTTCCCTGCTCCACTCCCTCCCCCCCACTCTCTCTGAGTCCACACACGCTCATTACCTCCCACTTATAAATGAGAGCATGCCATACTTGGTTTTCTGTTTCTGTGTTAGTTTGCTAAGGATGATGGCCACCAGCTCCATCCATGTCCCTGCAAAGGACATGATCTCGTTTTTTTTATGGCTGCATAGTATTCCATGGTGTATATGTACCGCATGATACATATGTACATATGGACCACAGGCATGCGTGCACACCCACACACGTGTGATCTCAAATCACTCCCATCCCAACCTGGCACCCACCAAGCCCTGCACACAGTGGGTGCCGAAAGAAGCATTTATGGCCACCCCCAGTGGCTCTGACATCTCCTTAGAAGACATGGGCCTGCACCTCCTGACCTGGGTTCTTAAAAGCTGCCTGTGAAACGCATTTGAGAGGCGCAGACCATGAAACCTGCCAGAGCGACGCGGGAGGTGATGGGCTGGGACGGGGGTCTTCATGGTCCACAGAGGAGGTCCGTTGAGAGCAGGAGGAGGCATTGGTGCTCTGAATGTGTGAGCAATCATGACCTCTTCTGAAATTTGCCATGAGAAATAAACAGTGCCCATTAGCAAGTCTGTTTCCCGAGCACTCTCAGAGCGGCGGTGTTTTGGGAAATGCTGGGGATGTGTTTGTCAAGGAGAAGAGGCGAGAATTCCTGGGCTAGAGGCACTGACTTCCTACCAGGCCTGGGAGGGACGTGTCCTGAGCTGCTCCGTGGAGATATTTTTGCCCTATCGCATGTGTCTTATTGTCTGGATGTGTTGCGTTCAAGTCTCAGCTCTTCCTTAAGGCCTTCGGAACCTCTGAGAAGGAATTTTGAGTGGACTGACCTGGAACCCCACACTCCCCTGGCAGCTCCACCAAGGTCCCCTCTTCCCCAAGACTCCCATTGTCTGCAACGCCCAGAGCAAGCCCAGCGCCCAGGCCCCAAGCACTGGGGGTCCTGCCTTCTCCCACTCACCCTCCACATCCAAGCCTGTCTGGAGCCTTCGTTCCACCACCACCCTCTGTGGTCTCAAAGCCTCACAGGGCCCTCCATCCTACTTCCATCACAGGGGTTCCACAGAGCCACGTGACTGCCATGGGCACTTCCACTGCCATCTGTGTTCCTCATGTTGCCGGGGCCCCCTCTTCCAGCCTATCATTTTCCTCCCCAAACCTCTGAGGTCGCCTTTATTTAAGGGTGGCCAGTGCCACCACAGTCCAGCCCCTGTTGCCTGCCCAGATCACGAAGCAGGAGTGTCACACAGACTTGTCCCTTCCTGGAAGAATGACTATAATAAAACACAACTGCAGCCTTTCTGCGCCTCATTGACGGGCCCAGAACAGCTCTCCCAAGGTCCAGGCATGTGGGTGAGCCGGGCTGAGTAAGGTGGGGACTGGCATCTCAGTGCACACCGCACTGCACGCGGCCAATTTCACAGCACGTGACACAACTGGCTACTTAAGAGAGCTGGAACGAGCACTCCTGGAAAGTGAAGAGTCCTTTGTCAAGCAGAGAAAGATCCCTTCAACTTTTCCATCTGATGAATTTTGACTTACTAGGTTTTCTTAGAGGGCACCTGCACACATCCAATGATACCCAGACTTCAGGCAGAGCCACCTTCCACCCAGGGGTGGACATTTTTATAAAGAATTCCTCTTTATAAGTTTCCGAATCCAAGAAAATCAGTTTCTTTGGGGGCCTGTGTGTTCCCATCAGTGAAGGCCTCAGCATTGTGTTTCTGTGACACCGCCCTTTCCTGGAGAAGCTGTGCCTTGCATTCTTCCATTTCTGATTTCAAGCAGAAGAGTGCTGATGAGTCAGACATCCACAGTGGAAGGCACAGAATAGTGATATCAAGCAAAACTCTGCAGAGGCGGGACTGGGGGACAAGAGAGAACACAGGAACCCCTCAGGTCCGTCACCTCACCAGGCAGCACAGGCTCTGCAGTTCTGGCCCTAGTTCTGCCAAGGTCTCTAGGAGGTCTCACACCTGGCACCTGCTCTAACCAGCCCAGGCATCCAGGCGCCAGCACGTGGCCCCTGGACACACCTTCTGAGTATTTAGCTAAGCAAGCCATATGGCCCAGCTTGAGAATGAGACACTCACTCTGCTCTCTGACGCTAGCTTTCATCCTGGAGACTGTGCCTGAGCTGATTCTAATCTATTTCACTTTTGTACCTCTTCTGTCCCTGACCTGCCAGGACAACCCGAATGGGATCTGTGGGCCAACAGCTCAGCGCAATCGGTCACAGAGAAGACGCCCATCCTCAGCGAGAGCGAGAGCTACCCGGCCCGTACTGGGTCCTCTTTGCCCCCTGCTCAGCGGTCAAGGACCTTGTGGTGAAGGTCTCCCCCACAAACGCAGCGTCCTGTGGAATTCAGCCCCGCACTTTTGCAGAGCTTGGAGCCAAGACAAATGGCATTTGTGATCATGAGAAGCCAAGAACGATGGAAACGGTTGCATCAGAGTTGTGCCCGCTTCTGAAACTTCTCTGAACGTGTCATACAGAGAAGGGCAGCTCCACAGCCAGGAAGTGTGGAGGGGGGCGTCCCCGCATCGCGCGGCACACAGCCAGACCGCCGGGCTCCCACGCGGGCTTGTCCCGGACACAGGGGCGGAGAGCCGAGACGCGGACACGGCATTTCTCACGCCAGGAGCTTCCTGCGCGCGCTGCCCTCCCAGTCCCCGCCCCGCAGGCCTAGGGAAGACCGCGGGGACCTGCCGGGGACTGGGCATCCAGGAGGCCTCAGGTCTACTCCCCGCTCCGCCCCCGCAGGACGCCGTGGCCAGGGACACGGTTCTGAAATTCGTTGTGGGGTTTCGCCAAGGCCCGTCCTCTAGCTCCCACCATCCAGTGGCCCCGCGTGGCGAGGCAGGGCCAGACCCGGTGACCTCCAAGTCGTTAGAGCCCCGGGCAAGGGCGGGGGAAGTGGCCAGTCCTCCTGTCCTCCGACTGCGAGGGGGCCGCGGGGACACAGCCCACCCCCGGGAGCGAGCGGGACCCCGGCCTGGAGCCTGACGCCCAAGGCCCCCCCGCCCCGCCGGCGCCACCCACCCGCGGGTGCCTGAGCCCCGCTGGGACCCGCGCCGAGCCCTGGGACCGCCCTGGGGCGGGACCAACGCTGTGGGGGGCAGCGAGGACCGGTCCTCCCAGCAGAGTGGAGCCCAGAGGCGGTGGGGGGGGGCCGTCCGCCCGCGGACCCCGCCGCCGCGCTAATTAGGAAACTGCGGGGTGGGATCCCCGCGCTGCCGCCCCTCGCGCCTGTGGCCACATTCCTTTCACAGTCACCTCCCCGCCTCCATTTGTCGCGCGACATCTGAGGTCGCGGAAACGCCGTGAGGACAGACTGGGCCGGGGCGTGTGAAATGAAGGTGCCCGGGAGCCCCTGCACGTGGGGTCCTCCGGGCAGCCGCGCCTCGAGGCCAGCATCGCAGCCAGTGGGTGCGGACGCAGAGAACGTGCCAGGACACAGAAGCTGGGGTCTTCCCTGCGTTCCACCCACCGCACCCCTAAGCCTCACTCGCCCCAAAACCCGCCCGAAACTCGGCCTCGACGGGGTCTCGGGTCCAGCGATCCTCGCAGCCTCCACTAGGCGCCCCTCCCGGAGCGCCCCTGGGACGCCTGCACGCGCACGCGCGCACTCGCACGGACGCGCGCGCAGGCAAAGGCTCGTCCCGGCGCTCAGGCAGCCCGGGCAGGCGCGGGGGGCGGGGGCGGATGGAGGGGAAGCGAGGGGGCAGGAAACGCCGTTAATTGAGGGGAAACGCACACGCATTGCACCGGCGGCCTTTGATGTGCGCCTCCGGGCCAGCCCGGCCCCTCCACGCCGGCGAGCCCACCCGGCGTGCGCCCCTCTCCGCCGGCGCTCCCGGGAGCGCAGGGCCGGCCTGAGCGCCGAGGACGCGTGGCATCGATTTCCTACGAGCAGGAGGCTGTGGGCTCACTCTGTCTCCAACGCGGGACAGCGCGCATGGAGCCCTTTTTGTTTTTCCCCCCAGCCCCTGGACCTCCCGGGGTGGGTCGGGAGACCGAGCGCTGCGGGGGATGACCACGCTGACCGCGGGTCCTCATGGGGAGAGGCCGCCTTGCCTTGACCTAATGTATGTACACATATAAATACAGTGCTCGTCCAAATGACATTCCGCTCACTCTCCCTCCCCCTCTTTTTTCTTTTCATCATCAGCAAATAAAGATTAGCCGGGAAGATTATAGAAAGCGTTTTCAGGCTGGCGCTGATCTTTATTCCAGGGGCTTTGTGATGATATTGATGATGATGATGGTCAAGTGGACAGTTTGATTTTTGTGTTTGGAGCTAGTTATAAAGAATCAATATTATATCAAGGGGTAACTTTCGTGATAAAGGACTTTAACCACTCTGGCTATTCATCATAAGTCTGTAGCAAGCAGATAGGTCAAAAGAAATTATATTGCACTAAAGAGTGAGTCTTCTTATCTCTCCCATACCAGGGGAATAAGGGACAAGCCGATCGATACAGTAGCCGCTGTATACTTCTTGCAATTATCAATAGCTGATTTCGCCTTTTGAGGCCTGCATCTATTAATGCAAGCTAATAATAATCGTTTGAGCCTCCCTGTAGGCAAGGAGTCAAAGTTTTAACTTGCTCGCATTATTTATGTAATCATACATGCTGAAATGCCCCTCCTGGTCACACGCTGCCGGAGCCACAGTTCAGCCATCAGGGGAGAAGTCGTTCACCGTCGTCTGCATCCCTCCGTGCGAAGGCGACTGTGAGCTGATGTTTCTGTGTATGCCATAAAAAGCCAAGGAATGTTTGCCTCTGATGCCTGTAGTGAAGCTACAGTGTCCTGGAAAAAACATACAAGAACGCTGCGGAGCACACAACCAAGATGAACTGACACACTCCACACCCGGCTCGCATCTGTTAAAAAATATTTAGGCATATTTATCTCAATAGCTCTGAAAGCAAAGCACGTCACAGCAGCTGTATCCAGTGTGGACAGGGCAGTTGGCAATGTGCTGGTTTATTTACGTAGAGCATTTTATTTTTATGGGGAAAGTCATCTTCAAGTAGGCGAACACAGGATTGGAAAAAGCGTTTTCAAAAATCCATAAATATAATTTTTGCCTACGTGTTTTCTAGCCCCCCACCCACTGTAATAGAAAAAGCAACGTCTTTATAATTGGCACTTGACATGCTGTTTGCGTTGGGCTGTGGCACACCAAGCACAGATTTCCTGTTGATGGAAACATTTATCATCCTGATTGCCCCAGAGTGGCAGGTGGTGTTATCAATTACCTCTTCTTACCAATAATAATATTAGTATGGTAATATCTTTGCTCAAGTGAGAACCAATTAGCAGTCACTTGTCACAGCATTAAAGGCACAAAATCATGCTGGATTTAACCCTAAGAACCTAAAACAAAAGTTGGCGGTGGGGGGAGGAACCAGAGAAAGGGAGAGAGGTGGCCAGAGAATAGAAGAAAGGAACTTTGGGTGGGGGGGAGGAGTGAAAGAAAACAGAAAATGAAAGGCCTCATATCTGAATACTTTTTTTTTTTCATTAAGTGGTTGGGGAAAATAAACACTTGTAAACAAAGCATCAAATCCACCTTAGGTAAAGCTAGCTTCTGAGAATCTGGAGCCAGGTAGCTTCAATAAACTGTGACTGTGATGGTAAATTAGAACCAACTATTCAACTTCCAATCAGTCTTGCAGATAGGCTTTGTTTTACTTGAATAAATGATACAGATTGAACCAAACATCTAATTGTATGTTTCACTAATGTAAAATATACAGCATTAATTTGTAAATAATATTAGACAGACAAAATAATAATGTGTCACCTCTTAAGATGAAAACAACATTGCAAGAGGAAAGACAATTAACAAATTAGATTTAATTACAGGGAAGAAAAGCAACTTTTGTTTTTTTCGAGTGTTTAGGTATGACAATATTAACAGACAGTGGTCATGTGGTGACTCGCGTGTGCCCCACTCCCTTCGAGTCTGCACCGCACAGGCACACTTCCCAGCGTCCCTTTAATAAGGGCACGACCAGAGCGCACATCCTGCCTCATCTGTGAAAATATTCCATGGACACGTTGTCACTTCGCAATGTATCTATGGTTGCAACTCAGGCTTAACGATACAAGCGCTTTTATTAAAAGTTGCCGCACTGAATAAGAGCAATTAAAGAAAAGTTTCTGATCTGAGTACAGGGAAGGAAAACAGGGAGGAACAAGCCAGTCAAGAAGTCGCATGCCTTTTGTTTTCTACCTTTGCTTTGAAATAAAAAATTGATCTTGTTCACTTAGGTCAATTTTAAAAAGGGTGCGCCGCAGAAATGACTCGCGCGCACCATTTCAGCTGTGGGGGACATTCGCACAGGTTTCCGCTGCACACACAGCCTCCCGGGCCCTCTCCTCCAAGGCTTTGCCGGATCTTCCAACGAAATCCTAGGGCACAGCCTGCGCTGGGGAGCCCGCAACTCTCCGGTTCTCTGCACCCCACGCCGCCCGGAACCTGGGACAGCGCCCACGCCGGGCTGGGCCAAGGGCAGAGTTTGCACCCTGCCTTCATGCCCGGTTCACTTGCGTCCACGGAAGCGCCGTGCCAGCCTCCTCCATCTTCCCACTAGCGCATGACACGGCGACCCGCGCGACACTTCTGCAATCTGAAGGCTTGCTTCTTACAATAAAGGGCCAGAGCCTCACACTTGCCTTCGTTGGAGGGACTTAGGAGATCCTCCCACGTCCACACCTTGTAGGAAATGCAAAACATACCGATGACATTAAACAGTTGCGTTTGGAATCCCCAGAAAGATCTCAGGAAATCCTGCCAGTTTGTTGAAGAGAGGGGTGCGGGACAGGGGTAGCGGGCCTTACGCCACAGAAAAGGTGGGCGCAGCGCGCTTAAAATGACCCACTGAGGAGTTGGTGCTGCCGGGCCCAGAGGCTGCGAGTCCAGCTGGTTCTGGACTTGCTCCACAGGCGTCAGACGCCGTGGGAACCTGTCTGCTTCTTCTCCCCCAAAGTGTGTTGGTTAAAAAAAAATATATATATATATATATATATATATATATATATATATATATAGAATAAGTAGTAGTAGTGGCAAGGAAGAAAAAAGAGAGAGTGACACAATTAACCAGGTCATGAAAGCTAGGACACCTTCAACCCCGTCTCTGGCCCACCAGCGGTCGTTTTGCGTTCTTCCTCTCCTCGAAAGCAGTCTCAGACCCCTGCCTTTCCGCTGCGGCTCTGCGACTTCCCCAACTCTTTAGTCCTGTAAATTCTGCCAGAAACTCGCATTCTCCAAGCTGCTTTCCCGCCTCCCCCCTGCGTTCCTTTTTTCTCTCCCCCACCCGCAACGTCTCTCCTTGCCCCTCTTTTCTCAGAAAAATTCCTGCCCCCCCCCGCCCCGCGCGCGCCCCAAAGCCCGGGCTGCAAACCTTTCCCGCCGGGCGTCTCTGCGCCAGATGCCAAGCATCCCCCCAAAGCCTGAGCAGCTGCAAAAGTTCGCAGCCTAACCGCGAGATAAAGACATTTGCCCCGTAGCTTAACTAGAAAAGCGCCTTCGATGTGTATGTTAAACGGGGTAACTCGAGATTTCAAACATCTTTTATTTTGTCTGTCTTGAAAAAAAAAAACCCAAATGAATACGCCTGCCACCAAAAGGCAAAATGAAACCAACCTTAAGGGGTGTTTTGGTTTTTCTTTTTTTTTTCAAAAGTGGCGATGGGGGCTGTTTGGAGATGACCCCAATCTGCGCCCTCCCTTTCTCTAAGACTCTCCAGTGCTTTTCCTGGAACCCAGAGCTCTGACTTCGTCAAACTTACACAATTAAAGGCGGGCGGGAGAACGCGGGCTGGGAAGCAAGCGGGAAGATTCTAGAATGGAAGGCAGCCCGCCGAGCGCGGCGAACCGCGCCAGGCCGGGGTCCGATGGAGCTGGCGGGGATTTCCTCCCCCAGGCGGACCCCTGCCACCAGCCCTGCCTGGAGCTCGCGGCCTTCGGAACACCCCGGGGCGGCCCGCTCACCGCCGGCTTCCCCCAGCGAACGACTCGGGAAGCTCCAGGAGACCATCTGTGCTGACGCTTCGCACCAGTCAGGGCCACTTGGAAGGACTAAAATCAGAAATTTAGGAAATGAAAAAGGCGCACTAGGGCGAGGGGCACTGGCGCGGGAGCGGCGGCGACGGGGCCTGGGACACATCCTGACGGCCGCTCGGGTACGGAGGACACGGGCGGGAGAGCGCGCGGCGGGTGCACGGCCGCGGGTAGGAGTGCGCGCCTGTGCGCGTGCGGGGGAGCGCGCCGCGCCAGCTGCCGGGGGGCGTGAGGCCGATCCGAAAGTGCGCAACCACCTCACCTGGCCCCCAGGTCATCCCCGAAATCCCGGGACACGGTGGGCCGCGCGCGGGACTTTGGTGGAGTTGGAACTTTCGCTCGCGCTCGCTGCCCACTCCTCGGGCGCCCAGGCCAGGGCGCCCGTGGGGGAAGAGGGACTGGGGTGGGACACCGGGGCCCTGCGGTCCCCTCCCTTTCCTGGATTTAAGAGGCCGCCGCCTGAGGAGAGGAGAGGCCCTGGCGGGCTGGCGCGGGGGCGAGGCGGCCCCGGTGGCGGCGGCGGGCGGGGCAGGCGCTCCGGAGTCGGTGGGGCCCGCGGGGTTGGGGGGCGGGGAGAGGGGGGAGCGGAGGGGAGGGGGCACGCCGGGGAGGGAGGGAGAGGAGGGGGAGGAGCCGCGCGGCCCGCGCCGCTTCCGAACCGGAAAGTTGGTCTTGCCGAAGTCCGCCACCCCGGCGTGCGCACTCCGCTCCGCTACGGCCGGGAGGCTCCGAGCCGGGCCGGCCGCCGGGGGAACCCGCGGAGGGGACGCGGGGCCGGGCGAGAAAGTCCGGAGAGTGGGGGCACCTGAGCCAGAGCCGGGCCGCTGCGCGGAGCGGCGCCGAGAGCCGCGGCGCAGGCGGCCGGCGGACCCCGCGCGCCCGTAGCGGGAGGCGCCCGTAGCGGGAGGCGCCCGAGCGGCCGGGCCGAGACAAAGGCGCCGGGCCGGAGCCCTGCCCGCGGCCGCTCGCTCCGGGAGGGGCTGCCCGCGGCGGCGGCGGCGGCGGCGGGGGGCACGGCGCGGGGCGCGGGCGGCGGCGCAGACACTCTATAAAGGGGCGAGCCCGGCGCGCCGGCGGAGACGGCGCCGCGCGGACGCCGCCAAAGTTTGCTGCTTGCGCCCTGCGGAGCGGCGGCCACCGCGGCCCGCGCCGTACCCGGGCCCGCCGGAGCCGCAGCGGGGGCGGCCGAGGAGCGCGGCGCCGGAGCCCGCGATGTGAGGCGGCGCCGGGCAGCGCGCGCCCCGGTCGGTCCCGAGGCGCCGCGGCCCCTCCTCGCCGGCGCGGCGGCTAATTGCGAGCGCGGCCTCATTTGCATAGGCCGCCGGAGTCCGCTGGAGGCCGGCCAATCCGCGCGGCCCTCGGCTAATGGCCATGCATTATTCACCAGCCTAATTGCTCAGCCCCATGCGCCGCCCGCGCAGCCGCCGCCGCCGCCGCCCCGCGCCCCGCGCCCCGCGCCCGCCCGGCCGTCCCGCGCCCGCCCCGCGCCGTCTCCGCCGGCCGCCCCGCTGATGTCGCTGCCCCGCGCGGGGCCCGAGCGCCGCTAGCAGCATGTCCCGGCGCAAGCAGGCCAAGCCCCAGCACCTCAAGTCGGACGAGGAGCTGCCGCCGCCGGACGGGACTCCCGAGCACGGTGAGGGCCGGGGCTCCGGGGGTGGCCGGGGGTCTGGGGCTGCCTGCTCGGGCTGGGGACGCGCGTGCAGCGGGAGCGGCCGCGCGTGCGTCCGGGAGCGGAGAAGTTCCCCCGTTTCCCGCGAGCGAAGTGTCCGCCCCGCGCCAGACCGGCCTTGGGGACCCGGGTGCTTCGGCGGAGCGCGCGCGGCCGCGGAGAGAGTTGTGGGCGAAGTAAACTTGGCTCCTCTCTCGGAGTTGAGGAGCTGCGCGCGGCGGGCGCCGAGGCCGCGGCCGGCTAGAGGACGGACGGCGCGGAGTCCGCGCGGCCCCGGACTGAGGCCGGGGCGGAGGGAATCCACGGCGCCTCAGTATCCGCGCCGTCCCCCGGGGTCTCTTTACCCGGACGGTGGGGTCGGTTCGGCGACCCCGAGGCGAGCGCGGCGGCGGGGACGGCCACCGGAGCCCACCTACCGCTGGACGCAGGCCGGGGACCCCGCCGCCTGCCGGGCCAGCTTTGTTCGGCGCCGCAGGTCCTGGAGGCCCCACGCCACCTCTCCGGCCCCGCCTGCGCCCCCCGGCCCCCCGCACCGCCGGCCTCGGGTGACCCGCGCGTCCCAGCGCGTGGACGCATCCTGTGATCGCGTTGCGAGGCGAGGGGAAGGTCGGGGTCTCGGCCCTGCCTAATGGCCGCATGGGGAATTAGGCTGGGATGAGCGCGGCGGCGGCCTGGGGCCTGCCCTCTGCACGCGGCAGAACCCCGGCGTGTTTCCGGGGCGTTGCAGGGTCTGCTCGGGCCTTCTCCCGTCTTTCTGGCTCCACCGAGGCCGGGCGCTGGAGACGCCTTTGCAGTCGTTTCGCTGCTAGGAGCTTCCTCCTTGAAACCTCCAAAAGCAAAGGGCAGGCGCCGCGCAAGTTAGAGCCCGGCGGAGGGCTGGGCTTCCCAGAGCGGCACCTTAGCCCCGCCAAGTTTGGGGTGCCCCCGGGCCCCTTGGTCGAGTTAAAACCTCAGGCCGAGGCCCCAGGCTTCGGCGTGCCCCGCGGGGCCCCCAGGGCGCCAGGAAGGAGAGCCGAGGAGGGCGGCGCCGCGACCCCGAGCCTGCAGCACACTCGCACGTAAAATAATTTGTTCCTTAGGAAAATAGGCAGGCCAACTTTTATGATTGACCTATTACAAGTTGCTGGAGGCAGATGGTGATCTTTTTACTCTGAGAATGAGATTGTGCGAAAAGGAAACGGGGCGGAGAGTTTCCCACACAGTGGAGGAAAGTTTGACAAAGCAGGTAGACACCCATGTCGGATGAGAACCCGAGAGCATGCTTGTGACGCGGCTGGAGAATTAATGAATTAAATAAAATGACTGAGCTTGCTGGGGGCTTTTTGTTGCCGTGGAGGTAAGGGAGTCTTATCTGCGTAGCCAAGTCAGCCAAGATTAGAACAGGCGATATGCTGAAAAGAAACGCTTGCATATGGTGGGTAGATTAAGGACAAAGAATCTTTTTGTCATGGAAATGGATTTTTTTTTTGTTTTGTTTACTTCATCACATAGAATTTCTCACACTTGGTTTGTTTTGTATCGCCTTCAATGACTACATGATCAAATGAATGGATTTATTTCTGCCGAATGAGAAAGACAGTCTTTCCTTCAAAAGAACTACATTGCATCCCAGTGAGGAATTTTAAAGCTTTATTATTGTGGCTCCTGAATAGCTTAAAATCGGCTTTCACAGCCGCCCCAAAATGCAACAATGTAAATACTTCTCAGCTTTGTAGGGTCGTTATCAAAATGTGCAGTGTCTCCTTTTATTAAAGCATATTTTAATTAATAGAGTAAAACCCCTTGTATTTAACAATTAACAAGCTGAGGCGCTGCTATTCATTTTTAATTTCACTTCAGAAATGTGAGCATGCTGAACTTAATAGTGTAAACATGTAGAGGGCTATATCGCCTATATTTGAAAGCCTAAGATGGGATAAATTATTCACAAGTTCTATTTTGAATTCGTCTTGTTGCTGCTCGAATTTATTTAGAGATGCAAAATACTCAGGTATTTTACCCATGGTAGAATTAGAGTTCTTCTCAAGCCTGTGTTTTTCACAGCATCCAGGGTTGTAATCCAGACGTTGCCACAGCTCCTGGTCACATTTTGCAACAGGCCCAAAATACACTGGGGCTGAGTCTTGGCCGAGCTGTTTCCATGCTTGTTTGAGGATAGTTTAGGCAAACTATTTTTTAAGTTCTCTCTCATTTAATTATTTCCAAGCAGATTGTCCATGGAGCATAACAGACACTCTGTTCCCTGTTAAGTCAGGGAATGCCCCATTTGTGTGTTACCCAGTCGCACTCAGCATCGTTCCTAAGATAACTAAGTAAAAATGTTTTTAAAATAAATAAGTGTGGAAACCAAATTATTCCAACCTGAATCAGATCGCCTCAAAATTTTAATTTTGTTAAATGCAATGGAAAGAAACAGAGCATGCCGGAAGTTACAAGTTAGCTCAGTCAGTTTACAGTGTTTTAGAAACGAAGTAAATCATTCCTTTGTATCACTCGGGGAGTGACATATTAATTAAAGCAGTAGGTCCATCTACAAGCAGTAAAATGGAAAGCTATTGATAATGTCATGCAGAACAAATATTATATGCAAAAATGTTTAGTATAATGGGGGACAGATGCACAGTCACATTATAGCACAAAGCCTGTGTTTCTTAAAAAAGAATTATTTACTTTTGAAGCAATGAAAAGATGCTGTACAAAAATAACTTCGGTGCTACCCACACGTTATCACCGCAGGAATGAAACATGGTGACGTGTCTAGAATCAGAAGAAGTAAGGATAATTTATGTGAAGTTCTAACGTCATCCTTTTGTAAAAAATATACACATACGTATATTAGGAGTCATTGAGACATTCCTAACAGAAGATGTCTTTTAGAATTACTTGCAAATTATCTCATTCCTGTTTTAGAAGAAAAGGTGCTGCAGCTTTGGGATCCACTTAACTTGGCACCACTAGTCATCTTTTGAGGCAGCTGAATATTTTTGTTCTAAGAAAAATTAATTAAAACTTCCAGTCACAGTTAAAACTTTAAAAAATACAATATTGCTATTTATTGCATACAACCCAATTTAAGAAAGATGTGTTTTATTGTTGTTAGAAAATATGTATTTAAGAAGGAACAAAAGGCTATTGTAATTTAAAACCATTTGCCATCCTGCGTTTTGTTTGTTAGCACTCCCTGCTTCAAAGTGTTTTTATTTTCTGCCAACTTAGAAGTATATGGCTGTCTTAAAAATCCTTTTAAATGCAGTGAGTATGTGATTTAAGAATTTGCCAGTGGTATCCACAGACTGTGTGTGAATGAAGGGAAAGGGGCTCGGCCACCAGTGCTTGGCGCAGATCTTTTTCTTTTATCTGTAGATGCATGGTCTGCCCTCGGTGCTCCCCCTGCACACTACACGCATTTACAATTCAGCATACCAAAAGGAACAATGCAGGAGCCGCTTTCTAACATTCACAGGCAGATTGCTTTCTCTGAAACATGAAAGGTAGAAAGTAAGTCACCGGGTTGGGTGGGGGGAGAGGAAAAGAAGATTTTGCAAACATTTCTTTTGAAAACGACGTTAAAAAACTTAACCTATTTAAAAATGCACATTTCTGTGATCAACAAAAAAGCTTGCTAATTAATTCCCCCCTTACAGCGAGAGAGCTGATTATGTAACAGAGTTAGGGAATTTTATGTGCAATCCATTTTAAACTTCCATGGCATATGCATTACCCGTTATTTTTAGATCTGTTGTTCAAAGCCAGAAAAAGAAAAAGGTATGGAGTAACAGCAGGAATTACTTAGCAAGCTGGTTCTTTTTTGTATACAAGATGATGGCAAAAGTGGGTCAAATTTCATTCTGCAATCTCTAAAAAGCTGTACCACTCATCTTCAGGTAGCCCTAAGAACATTTTCTTTGGGGGTAATTCAGCAAAAGTACAACCAGGGTTTCTACTCTGCGCTGACCATTAGTTGGAATTTAGCATTCTTAAAAGGATTGGCACCGGTGTTTGTTTAGGTACAATAAAAATTGCTTTTACTTCTAATGAGGTTATGTACCATCTTTGAATGCTACAAGATAGTTTCAAGAAGCTTAATTTTTAAATATGGTAACAGGAAGGATTTTTGTTGTTACTAGTTTTTATTTTCCTGCATGATTCGTGGACTAGTTGCCAGAAGAAGCCCAACATGTTTTAGTCTCGTGGTGATGACTGAACTGCTGCTGCAGGGAAGGGTTTGTAGTCACAGCACACTTCAATCGCTATGTGTCTCACACACGATCAAACGTAAAATGCAGGTAAAAACTGAGCAATCTAATATTCCAAGCAGAGTTTTATTTAAAGAAACAAAAAACTTGTCTCGGGTTATTTGTCATGTAATTTCAACACATTTATGACTTAAAATGCAGTTAACTGATTTCCAAGCAAACCAGGCCAGTCATGTTCCAGAAAATATAAAATATTAATTGTAGGAAAATAATGGAATGGTCTCTATGTTAAAGATGAAGATTGATTTGTTTCTTAATTAAAGGGAAGTGTTCTTGAGACAGAGACACTGTCCACCGAGGGGACCCAGTAATGCCAGTGTGCTGTCTAAATATTTTCCTCTGCGGGCCTGTCTTTTTCAATCACCTTCAGATTAGTTATGCTTACTATCTAAAACCCCTATCCCCTTTGCATTCTCCGAGAGCATTAGCAGCCAGCTCGGCGCAGAAAGCCGTTTTGTCTGAAGTCTGAAAAGGTGGGGTTGCAGAGTGCTGGCCAGCTTCCGACCATCTCTCCCTGAAGGTGGGTAGTTAGAAGTGCTTTGACAAGCCTTGCTGATTTAACCTTTGCCTGCTTTGCCCTGCCAGGGGTGGCCGCTAGATGTCAAGCTCATAATACAATTAGTGCATCTGTGCTGTTGACCTTGGCAACAGGGCTCACCACTGTTCTGTTAAGTGTTAACACTGAATCTGAGTGTTAACTAGAGCTCCCGCGAGCTTGCGCCATGCTGCACAGCTTCTCAGACGCCATCTAGTTCAGCACAAGTGTTTATAGGTCTTAAGGAAGAAGAGAAAACGGCTTGCTTTTGTGTAGCTATTGCATTTTGAACTGTTTAATTAACCCTGCAGGTGCCGCGGCACTCTGTCGAAATTCGTGGGCATCACTGGTCCTCTTTTCCAGAGTGACCTTTGAGGCACTGTTTGGTAATTCTATCGTAGGATCTGTATACGAGTCACTGGTTTCCACGACCTGGGGCAGTGGCTTTTCCGGGATGACTTTTTGCGTATGTGCAGACTTTGCCTGTAGAAATGAAACTGTGCCATGCAGTGCTGACAAATGATGGACGTGATTCCATCACCTGACCCCAGGTGTGAGCGGGCTGACGGTGGTTACAGCTGACCGGAGCCTTGTTTCTGGACGCAGCATGGCTCATGCCCCTCTAGAGCTATTTAGATGTAGGCATGTATACGTCTAAGTGGTCTTGCATATTTATTTTTATGCATAGTGGGTTTGAAAAATGGCCAGTGTTTGGGTGCTTTCAAGTAGGCATGTCATGGACTAGCACGTTTAATTTCATGTGTCAAATCAGTGAGACCACAGCCTTTGAATTTAAAGCATCTGCATAATCTTCACCAAAAGTGACTTAGCAAAACCTTCTTTTCACCCCCCTCATCAAATTTTGATTGAAATTGTTTGCATCAGCTGACAGATTTCAGGTCTGCATATTTTTCATTAGGCATAGATAGTGATATATGTGCATTCATTATAAGTGTGGTTCCAGCATAACATCTAAATAAAAGAACTATTGTGCAACCTTGAGTGTAACAAACGTCTTATTATTTGAAGCAGCGTCGAGGGCAGATAGTTAAAGCAAGTGCGAGTGCTGTCCTGCTCCATCCGCATGGACCCATAAAGGCAACAGTGTGTCCTCCCTGGTGCTTCACCGCACAGACTAAAAACTGCAAATGTTGAAAGCAGAAGACAGTTGGTGACTGTGCCACAGGTGGTCGTGACTTAACAAATGTGAGGTGTGGGGCACTGCGTTGACGCGGGCGTGCGCGGTCAGAGCCGCGTTGAGCATGGCAAGACTGCCCTCCACTGTTCAGCGCCGTGCGCACACGCTCTCAGGTCCCGGAAAAGGACAGAAAATTTTTCTATTGCGTCTGGAATTTCTTCTACATTGTTAAACACAGTAGGGGTCTCTATTTGTCTCCTCCTGTTTCACAGCTTGGGCTCAGTATGTGATAATTCATCTTTCTTTATGGGATTCAAAGCTATCATAAGGAGTTAAAAAGAATTAATTTGCAAGAAAATAAGTGTCTCCTAACAATTTAGGAAAACTGGAAAAATGCTCTCTGGATCTTTAAGAGATGGAAAGGCAAAGGAAAAAGTCCATTTTCCTTCCTTGAAGATCCATGTGGCATTTTAAAGTTACTAATTGAAGTGGAGAAGTTATCCCTTTCCCTGCACCAAACAAATTCTGCTTCTCTTTTTGTTAATTGTAATGAGTAAAAAATATGCAGCAGAAGTGTATTAAAGGTGAGCTTTTGAGATGGATAAAGAAAATTCTAGAACACCTATTTTAATGCTACTTTGTAATAGGTTAGCTTATTTACAAGTCACTGTGCTTGAAATGTTGCAACTGTAGCTTGAAATTTTTGAAGAAAGTATTATGTCTTCTGTGTGTGTGTGTGTGTACAGCGTATCTTACTACACAATCAAACATAAAATGTATGTAAAAATTGAGCATTGTAATATCAGTCCAAGTAAACTTTTATTTTTTAAAAAAGAGAAAAAAAACCTGTCTTAGGTTATTTCTCATGTAATTTCTCACATAAAACCAAATCAAAAGATTAGTTTGCTTGGAAATCACACGGCTGCATTTTACACACACACACACACACACACACACACACACACTACAATGATGTTTTTCACGTGTGGCTTTAAAAAGATCATAAAGGCTAAAAATTCTGCTTGTCATTCTGATACCTCATTCCTTAGAAGATAGATTCTCTAACAGACCAGGAATTAAAGCTGAGCAAGGGGCAGAGACAGTCTGAGGGGGCTCCTTTCACACCGAGAGTCACCGCTAAGAACACAAACATTTTTGTTAAACATTCTGTGTATATTAATAAGAAGGGGGAAATGCATGTATTTTTTAAACTATCATCTTTGAAGCTACCCTTTTGTTAGAGGTTTTCTCTGAAAGGCATGTGGGACTTTCCTCCCCCTCTTCTGTACAACTGAGAAACACAGACAGGTAGGAATGTGCCCACAGTGATGGCGACCCTGAACATCTTAGGTGTAAACCACACATGCTGGGATAGCTGTAAATTAAATGGAAAAATAACTATATTTTTATCCCGTGTAGTGCAGGTGGCCAGCGTGTACCATGGGGGTGATGGTGATTTGAGATCAGCTAAGTGGGGGCTGTGGCAGAGCAGTCCTGACGCCTTCATGTTCTCACAGGAGCAGTGCAGCAAATAGGTTGGTACTTCCAGAAAGCAGACCTGGCCAAGTATTCCCGTTCACCAAGAAGGGAAGAGTGTTGGCTAAGTTCTCTGTTAGTGACCTGGTTCGCATTTTTCTTAACTTGTTCTCATATAATCCCATTTCTGGCCATCCCTGCCTGGTTTACACGTTCACGGCTCTTAGCTGTTGAACAGTATGCAAAAAATAAGTTCCTTTGACATTAATGATAATGTTTGCGATGCTTGCTTTTTAATTCACCCCCTTACACAAAGAGAGGAAGAAAATGAAAATTGCATTGGAAATAAATTTCTCAAACTTGTCACTGTGACACTACTGTTACAGTGCCTCACTGACAGGGTTTTGCCTTGACATAAAAAGTTTAGGCCATATTAATTAATTAATTAATTAATGTAATCACTTCTGTTTTTGGAGCATACAGGCCAGTTTAAAATATAAGTTTAATTTTAAAAGATGGTTAAATACATTTGGAATCCGACATAATATTGGCTTTAAATGATGGCAGGATTAAAGGGCTTTAGAAGTTTATATGATAAAATTGTGGACTAAATTCAGATTTTCCCCACATGGGTTTGCTTGTTATAGATAGCACTTAAACCACTCAATAATGTCAGACTAGCACATAAACACTTTTATATATGCATTTAATCATCATCATGAGAAGAACCACAGAAGGCAGTTTATAGGAACTTATTTTTCATTCTTCGGGATGCATCAGAAGCCAGCAGTCACTCTGCAAGTCAGCAAAGTGTCTTCCTACTTCTAAAGAACTGTCCTTACTAAAATATATTCAGTTTGGTTATTTCCTACAACCAGTTCAGTCAAGTGTTTACTATGGTTATTTAATAACATTTTTAAAGTATGCAGACAAAATTTTAATTCCATACGTGATATGTTAGGTTTTTTTTTAAACCTGTATTTCTTTTGTTCGGGGCTATGTTATGAAATTCGTTCTGATCTACAGCTTTTATGGAATGCTAATCACATTCAAATGTTGATAGTGAGACACAGGCACAGCTTGAGCACGTCAGAACAATTGAGGTGATCACGTTACTGGTATTTTATACAAACCTCAATAGAAAGTATAGATGATGATCCTGATTCGTTTGCCTGAAATAATAAAAATGAATTATATGGAAATTTTTTTTTCCTTCATTAGGAATAACCTTTAAGGTCTGTTTTAGTCAAAAGTCAAATTTCTTATGGAGCGTTGCTCATACAGTCCAGCATAGTCTGCTTCCTTGGGCTCATTAAGGGGATGAACTGTTAACAGGTCCAAATGACCACAATGCCATTTGTAACACAATTTCCTTTTTCAATTTTGAAGGAATAAGTGGGAGCTTGTCTTACTTTGAAAAGAATATTTTCATTGTATTGGTAATTATCACTTATAATTGCTTTAAACAGAATGACTTACTATTTGGCAGAAAGTGCTTAAACATTCTTTGCACAGTTTCCACAATTGAGAAACAGTTGCAATTCAGCAAACTTACCAGTGGGAAAAGTGAAATTACGGCGTGTGGAAACACTTCCCAGCATCCATGAATTAGGAAGCAAACCCTAAAAATACTTTAACATATTTTTTAAAAAACAAAAACTATTGGGAATGTGAAAATGCAGATTGTTAAGGTAAATAGAGACTTGTTTGGGTCAGGACCTTTGCAAAAACCACAGGATCTTTGTGAAAAACAAAGGTGATACTTACCTGTCACACACTATGGTTTGTGACATAATCTGGGGAGATGTTCATTTTTAAAGATAAAATTAATTTGTGGTTATGTAAGTTAATTTTTCAAAACTAAACTCACTTTTAATGATCCAGGAATCAACCTAATTTTAAAGCATTTTCTCAAAGAACTGTCTCTAATACATATTCCATAGAAAGCAAAAGTATTCTTTTAGTAAGATATACGCTTTGTAAAATTGCAAATGTATATACTGCCTGAATGTATAGCATATAAGTTACACATTTTATCTCCTATAAGGAGTTAAGTGTAATTAGCAAGCATTTAATTTCTCGGGATGTTTCTTTTAAAATATTTCATATCATAGTTTCAAAATATGGGAAAACCCCTTAAAACCCTGCTCCTTGTCTAGTTACAGTAGTCATTTCTGTGCATACAGATGTGTGTGGATGGCTTAATGCAGATGAACTTTTTAATGGCTACTTAGATTTTTGTTTTTAAACATGCAACTCTGCTGAAGAACATTCCAGTCTTAAAAATAAATTTAAAAGTGGAAATTCTTTCCATTTTGTGATTATTTTTAAGATGCATGACTAGAATTTGAGCTAGGCCTTACTTGTTACCAATCATTAAGAAATTACTTACCTGAAGATTTGAGGCCCTTTCTGTTTTTTGCCCCGCTCCATAACCTTTGGGGGTTTAAAATTAGATTTTGCATACATTGAGTACGCAGAGTATTTATTTTGCTAATGCGTCTATC
>JAZHEH010000264.1:0-10565 GCA_036589455.1 Ateles fusciceps
AACTCTGCATGAAACTTTCCATATGGGTATAGAGAATACACATCGATGGCCAAATTTATATTTACAGACAAAGATCTCTTCAAGGCTGTCCAACAAATAGTCAAAGGATGTGAAGTATACCAGAAACAGAATCCTTTTGACATATTGTACAGTTCCCCCTGGGGAACAATGAGCCAGTCATTGCCCAGGTGAGGACTGACAAATGCACTTCATCCATATGCCCAAGTCTCAGGTATATCAATACCGGCTAGTATGTGTAGACACTTAGACAAACTGGGCTGAGGCTTTCCCCCTGTAGAACAGAGAAAGCTCAATAGGTAAAAGTCCTGATTAATGAAATAATTCCTAGATTTGGACTCCCTCACTGTCTTCAAAGTGATAATGGTCCTGCCTTCAAAGCTGCAGTAACCCAGGCAATTTCCAGGGCGTTAGGAATACAGTATCTTCTCCACTGTGCTTGGAGGCCTCAGTCCTCAGGGAAAGTAGAAAAGATGAATGAAATTCTTAAGAGACACTTAAAGAAACTGGCACAAGAAACCCACCTCTCGTGGCTCTCTCTCTGTTGCCAATAGCACTCTTAAGAGCTCAAAATTCTCCTCAGAAAATAGGACTCAGTCCCTATGAGATGCTTTATGGACTGCCTTTTCTTAGTAATGATCTTGTATTAGACAAGGAAACAGCAAATCTAATAAAGATATAACCTCCTTGGCTAAGTACCAATAGGCTCTTAAGACTTTGCCTGAGGGACATCCTAGGGAAAAAGGGAAAGAGTTGTTCTGCCCTGGAGACTTGGGGCTTGTTAAACCTCTCCCCTCAGACTCCCCCTCTCTAGGCTCATCTTGGGAAGGACAATTTTTGGTTATTCTGTCTACCCCAACAGCAGTTAAGGTGGTGGGAATTGACTCATGGATTCATCACACTTGGCTCAAGCCTTGGATACCTCCTGAAGAAAGTCTTAGAGCCTCCATGCCACAGCCTGAAGTTCCAGGAGATGATCTTTTGTACACCTGCAAGCCATTAGAGGATCTGCATCTGCTTTTCCAAGATCCTCAGGGAAGTAACCACTTATAAGTCTAATTTATATCCTGGCATTAATAGGAGTATACCCGGGGGGAAGTGGTAGAATAATATAAAAACTTGGTGCTGGTATTAGGAAAGTTACTACCTCTATTCAGTTACTATAAGCTATCTCAGAAATTAATTAATAACATAAAAATGTTGCTAATTCTCTCTGCAAAAGGCAGCTCTCTCTGCAAAGCAGCTTAACTCTTTAGCTGCCATAGCTCTTTAAAGTAAAAGCGCCCTAAATCTACTAACAACAGAGAGAAGGGGAACCTGTCTCTTTCTAGGAAAAATGCTATTTTGTAAACCACTTAAGTGTTGTTTTGAACATAGAACTCAGGAATCAATCAAACACAGGGCTAAAAATATTCCAGAAACAGTATTGTGAAGCTTGTTTAACAACAGACTGTCCTGGCTCTATTCTCTTGTAGGCTCGTTATAACCATTCTATATTTGTTGGCCTCTGGGATTTTCATCTTTAACCACCTTGTCACATTCATTTCTTACAGAACCATAAGGTCACAAATAATCCTACCACTGGAACCCCAGTTGTCCTTTTCTTGTGGGCTCTATCGTGGACCCCAGGATCAACCTACACCCCTGAAAGTCTCCCCTCTGGAGGAAACCTCAACTTCAGGGCCCCTTCTATGCCCCATGTCAGCAGGAAGTAGTTAGCGATTGACGCCCATGTTCCAACAGAATTTGAACTTTCCTGTTCAGAGGGGGGAATGAGGGAAGGTGTTCTCTTTCCATGTCCGCAAGGAGGTGTAGTTTTAAGAGCAAGAACTTCCCAGCACCATGTCCCCCTCCCATCTCTCTCCATCCAGGAAATTTAATGGTCTTTGTTTAATTTTCATGAGCACGGGAAGAATGAAAAGTCAATCACTCCAGTGGAAGTTCTAAGGAACTCCTTTCATTGGCCAGGGGCCTTGGAGAAGGAGAGAATTCCGCCCAGGTTAAAAGCCCTTGTCCCCACACCTGGCCGGATTTCTCCTCTGGAGTCCCCTTCCATATTCTTCATGGAAGCTTTTCTCTCTTCTCCTTTTCTCTTTCTCTACTTAAATAAAATCACTTTCTGCAAACTCTGTTTGGGGTCTGGTATTTTACTTTACAAGCACACCTGCTATGGTGCCCTCTCTCATTCTTGAGAGAGCGGGAGAATGAACCAAGAATCTTGGAGAAACATCCTCTCAGGGGAGCTGAGGGCTCCTCTGAACCCCTGAACCCCAACAGTATTATTCAGTTTTTTTGTAAATTGAACACTGGAATAAAATCACAACAGATTTTTTTTTCTTTTTTGAAATAAAGTCTAGCCCTGTCACCCAGGCTGGAGTGCAATGGTATGATGTCGGCTCACTGCAACCTCTGCCTCCTGGGTTCAAGTGATTCTCCTGCCTCAGCGTCCTGAGCAGCTGAGATTACAGGCATACACCACCATGACCAGCTAATATTTGTATTTTTACTAGAGACGGGGTTTTGCCATGTTGACCAGGCTGGTCTCAAACTCCTGACCTCATGATACGCCCACCTCGGCCTCCCAAAGTGCTGGGATTACAGGTGTGAGAAACCACACCCAGTCCATAACAGGTTTCTCTTAGACTAAAAACCTGCTTATGATCTGCTCTTTAACAAAAAATGTAATGGGTTAATAAGAGGTTTATAAAAGATTTACCTTATTGTCAGGCATTAAAATTGGATAGATTTGTCTATAAGGTTTTATTAAGGATTGGGTTTGGCATCAACAATGCACAAATGTAAAAGTGACATTTGGCTTATTTGGTATATTAAAATCATACAGGAAGCATTGTCATATATAAAATGGTGTTTGGTTTTCTTTGGGCTATATTTGTATAAATGTGTTAATTGGTATATGTTCCAAAATAATGGAAAACGCCTACAATTCTAATGTAACTTAGTGTATGTTATTAATAGTTATAGTTGTTAGATAAAATTTTATATGACACAGAAGTAACCAAATTTCCTTATCAATTGTCCTTCAATAGTGGCTGTCCTAAGAGTTTTACCATCCACAAACAATTGTTGTCTTGTTTTGATCCTCTTTAAAAGGTAGTTTATAATCAACTATTGATCTCTAACAGGTGTTTTTGAATTCAGGTTTCTAATAACTTTGGAAATTGTGACATTAGAACAGAGGAAACAAATTTCAGAACTCTAGTGTAGAACTGAAATGTTCATGAATATCAAACAGAACTTTATGCAGGATTTAACTACATAACCTAAAGAAGTCTGAAGTAATCTTTTTGAATTTGCTTAAAATGTTGCTGATCCTTTTGTTTTTGTTTTTTTGAGTCAGAGAGAAATTTTTCTTTTAAGCTATTTACAGCTTGTAGCAATTGAGTAATGTATACTTCTCTGAACACAATGTGGAGCATATTTTTCTCTCTACCTGATTTCTCCAGAATTTGGAAACTATTTTGAATATTCTTAGTTTATGGCAGTGTAGTTATTTGCATAAGTACAAAAAGAATCGATTTTCTTTGTAACAAGACACAATTGGAGAAATTGGTTATTTTGCCAAGGCTTTGACTGGAATAGCATGCTTTTCCTTTTAAGGAATCAAACTTGACTCATAAAGTCAATAAAAGCCCCTTGGGGAAAAATTGCCTCATACCTTGCCTACAGAGTCCCTGTACAGGTTTTTGACCTGTGGTAAGTAAAGAATGTTACTTTCTAACAGGTCCAGGAGCCCCCAAGTTATCTTGGGACCCCAAGAGGAGAGGAATTTACTCAACTCATAGGTATTTGAGGGTACAAACCCATGGCAGGGATTGGTTCTTAAAACAGTCTTATGTGAGATTTCATCTATGGAACAGAGTTGCGTCAAGTCCAATTTAAAAAAAGCTTATGTTAAAAGTAATTATTCTTGCTGCACTTTATACAAATAATCAGGCCAAATATAATAAAGCAAATCAGTCTTACTACGATTTTTCTTTAGTGAAAATAGGAAATTGGAGAGAGAAATATCATGTTTCAAGAACTGTGGTAGGCTTGCTATTAAATTATCATCTCATCAGTTGTTTTTAAGTTTGTTTCTGCAATTTAGGCTAACCTGCTTATTTCTGTGAACCAACTAGTGACCTCTGACTTGTTGCTCAGAAAAAAACAAGAGGGATTGTAATATAAAAAATCTGGATCAATTTTCTAATTCTGGGCACATTAAAATGAGCTAGCAACCCCATATCAGCTTGGTTCCAACAGTTACCCAGTTCATTGAAAGCCTTCTTATTTAGTTTACTTGGGATAATTTTACTTAGTTTGCTTTATTGCTGTGGAATATATTGCTGTTGTATTCTTTGTATGGGAATGCAGGATAAATTTACTGAATATTACCTTGAAGTGAACACTTATTAATCTTCCAGATATCATCCTTTATCAAAATTTGGAGTTATAAATGGCCCTCACCATACTCATGCCGTCTGACCGAGTTCTCTACCCTGAACATAAGAGACACTAATAGTTAAACAGGAGATATTGTCAACCCTGTTCAGCTTGATGTAGTTATAGAAGATGGATCTCATCCTCTGAAACCCTTAGGATTAAGGGTTCTCTTCCAAAAGGGAGGGGAAAATGTCAGAGGTGTCTGAACCAGAGCAACTACATCTTGAATAGGAGCTAGGTAAAATGAGGCTGACACCTTGTGGGCTGCATTTTCAGAGGGTTAAGGCATTCTAATTTACAGGATGAGATAGGTCAGCACAAGATACAGGTCATAAAGACTTTGCTGATAAAACAGGTTGCAGTAAGAAGCTGGCTGAAGCCCACCAAAACCAAGATGGTCGCAAGAGTGACCTCTGGTCATCCTCACTGCTACACTCCCACCAGCACCATGACAGTTTACAAATGCCATGGCAACATCAGGAAGTTAACCTATATGGTCTAAAAAAGGGAAGGCATGAATAATCCACCCCTTGTTTAGCATATCATCATAAATAGCCATAAAAATGGGCAACCGGAGCCCTTGGGGCTATTCTGTCTCTACGGAGTAGACATTCTCTTATTCCTTTACTTTCCTAAAATAGTTGCTTCTGCTTTGCACTGCAAACTCACTCTGAATTCTTTCTTGCACAAGATCCAAGAACCCTCTCTTGGTGCCTAGATTGGGACCTCTTTTCCTGGAACAATCCTAGCACTATGGGAAGCCAAGGCAGGGGGATTGCTTGTGGCCAGGAGTTCAAGACCAGCCTGAGCAACATAGTGAGACTCTGTGTATATGAAAATAAAAAAAAATAGCTGTGTGTAGTGGCATATGGTTGAGTCGTAGTTACTCAGGAGGCTGGGTGGAAAACTCCCTTGAACCCAGGAGTTCAAGGTTATAGTGAGCTATGATTGTGCCACTGCACTCTAGCCTAGGTGACAGACAAGAGCCTGTCTCAAAAATTAAAAAATTGCAGATAATTTTTCGGAGTGAGGAAGCAGGACTTGGACCTTTTGAACACTGTCTCAGTCACCATGTTGCCATCCTTCTTTTCCCTTCCCTCTAATTTTTCTGTATAATGCCTAAAAATAAAATGAGAAGTCTAGAAAATCTACACTGAAAGTTCTCAGTTTTGGAGTGATCACAAATGACTATAACTGTAAATATTGAAAAAGGGAGGACTTGGGATTGATCTTTTTATTTTATTTTTATTTATTTATTTTTTTAGACAGAGTCTCGCTTTGTTGCTCAGGCTGGAGTGCAGTGGAGCGATCTTGGCTCACTACAACCTCTGCCTTGACTTGGGATCTATCAAAGTTGTTCACTGAAATGTCGAGTATGGAAAAATAATACAGTATAGAAAATGAAACAAAAAAGAACAAAGAAAATAAAACAAAGATACAGAAGAACTTTAAGATTACTTTGGGGAGGATAGAAGAAAAAGTGAAGTTAAGGATTATTAAACATATGCAAAGATAGGCCTGGTGTTGTTACCATGGTTGGGGTTCCCTGCAACATATTTGAAGTAATGTTGTCCTTCCATCTTTCTAATAATCCTACTTGTTCACTGATCACATAAGTTGTTTCTCTTAATTTCCTGACATCAAAGTAGATATATTTGTTGGTGTGTAAATTATAACTGCATTTGTGGGACTGTTTGATTGCTAAGTGTCTTCATCCCTTTTCAGACTGGAAGCTTCCTGAAGACAGAGGGCATGGTCTATTTTTAACCACCTTTGTGACTCCATTACCTGGTACATTCAGGCTTTCAACAAAAATACTTGTTGCTTGAATGGATTAATGAATAACCCAGCAATTATACCCAATGTGATATCTGGGTTCCTGGTCCTAGTTTAATTACCCTCTGTTCACAACCCACATGTTCTACCTCCATACCATTCAATCTCTATACTAAAGAATCCACTTCTCTCTATTTCATCTCTACAGAAGAGATGTTCAAAGGGAAGTTCTTCAGACTTTGTTTTCACTTCATCACTATTTAATTCCTCAATTCATTATAATGAGCCTACCACTCCCCACGACTACACTGATAGTGTTTTGATAAAAGTCACCAGTAATCTCCCTATCTAATGGACTCCTTATGTTCATCTAATTGTCTAACATCTTTCTTTTGATATAATATTTCTCTCTTTTTTTTAAAAATTCTACCTCTTTCCCTTAGTTGCTATACCCACATATCACTCTATGGTTTACTTTCAATCTCTCTGGCTATTATTTTGAATCTACTTGGGCTTTTGCTTGAAAGGTTTTACTGTTGTCTTTCCAGATAAAGTGTTTTAATTACAGAGCTTTATCTTTACCATAATAGAATTTAAAAATTTGCTTATACTCTAATAAGAATGATAAATCTTAGCAATACAAAGAATTTCCTGATGTGTAGAGAAGTGAGGCAATGTAACTATAACACTACCTAAGATGATTACCTGTTTTCCTGAATTAGTTGAAACTGATTATCTGGCAGAGTTTAAACAGTTTTCCACCCCAGAAGCCAGAATTTTGACTAGGTAACTTGTAAAATATTCCTTATATCCCTGATATTATACCATTTATACCACATTTTATGTGTGTTTTAAAATAACCTGCAATAGCTCTCACTCTGCTCACATGTTTGGGCAGTTGTTCCACATTTAATTGCTTATTCACAAAGAGATTGATATCTGTATTAAGCTCTATCCCAACAGATGTTTTCATGTTCCTTCACATTGCTTGTGTGAGAGTGGGGGGGGAAACAAAAAAGAACAGCAAAGAGATAGCCCTGAACAATGTTATATCCACATGGGACCCAGGCTTAGGGAATGGCATAAAAATAGAATTAGGAGTTGTGATTTTCACTAGCACTCTGCTGTCATAGACTGCACACCATTTTTTGTATGAAATTGCCTTCCATATAGGCATTGAGGTAGATAGAGGTCAGGAACTCCTGCAGCTAATGGGGCAGGATCTGACATGCTGCATTTTTTTTATGACCTGCAAGCTAAGAATGATCTTTTACTTTATTTATTTATTTAGAGTTAGGCTCTTGCTCTTTTGCCCAGGTTGGAGTGTACTGGTGTGATCTTGGTTCACTGCAACCTCCGCCTCCTGGGTTCAAATGATTATCCTGCCTCAGCCCACTGAGTAGCTGGGATTATGGGCATGTGCCACCATGCTGGCTAATTTTTGTATTTTTAGTAGAAACAGGGTTTCGCCATGTTGGCCAGGCTGGTCTCGAACTCCTGATCTCATGATCTGCCCGCCTCTGCCTCTCAAAGTGCTGGTATTACAGGCTTGAGCCACTGCACCCGGCTGATCCTACATTTTTAAATAGTTGCAAGAAAAAAAATTATAAAATAATACTTCATGACAAATCAAAAATGTATTAAATTCAAATTCCAATGTCCATAAAGTTTCATTGGAATACGGTGAAGCTATTGCACTTACCGTATTGTCTATAGCTGCTTTGTGCTTCAACAGAAGAGTTGAGTAGTTGCAACACAGACCATGTGGCCCAAAAGCTCTCCAAGTAATTAATATCAGGCCCTTTATATTAAAAAAAGTTGCCAACTCCTTGGCTGGAGTATAGAAACTAAGGATAATGGCATAAGATGAGGTTCAAGAGATAGAAAAAAAAAAACAAGATCATGCAGGATCTTACAGGCAAAATAAAAATTTTGAATTTTATTATTTTTAAAGTTAGATGTATGATTAGAAACCACTGAAGGATAGAAAAGGAAGAGAGTGTTATGATCCAGTTTATGTTTCAGAAAGATTATTCTGACATTTGGCTTTGGGTCAGAATGTAGAAGATAGTGAAAAGCCATCATTCCCACTGTAACAGCTAGAAAAAAAGTTAGAATTAACTATAACACAAATGGACATCAGGGATTTTGGGTCCACATAGGAGGTAAAAAGCTGCAAAGGCAGTGCGCTCCACATAACAATAAGAAAAATACAGATAAACTAAAAAATCATAACTTGAGGCCAGGCATGGTGGCTCACACCTATAGGATCCCCACCACTTTGGGAGGCTGACGTGGGTGGACTGTCTGAGGTCAGGAGTTCAAGATCAGATGGGCCAACATGGAGAAAACCCGTCTGTACTAAAAATACAAAAATTAGCTGGGTGTGTTGGTGCACGCCTATAATCCCCAGCTACTCAGGAGTCTGAGGTAGGAGAATTGCTTGAACTTGGGAGGCAGAGGTTGCAGTGAGCCAAAATCACACAGTTGCACTCCTGCCTAGGTGACAGAGCGAGAACCATCTCAAACAAAACAAAACAAACCTTGAATATTAAAGAGCTGAGGGTATAGGACAACTAACCAGCCTGAATTCTAAGGAAAGATGGGCATTTTCAAGAAAAGACAAACATGAACACTGGGTGACCTATGGCAATGGGAAAATGAGGCCTCCATATAAGCAAGTATGAGGAATTCGATTAAAAGTTAAACACCTAAAGGCCAAGTGTGGGCTGGAAACTACAGACTCTAGGGGAGTTCACAACTCTTACAGGCACATGCCACCACACTTGGTTAATTCTGTATTTTTCATAAAGATGGGGCTTCACCATGTTGGCCAGGCTGATCGTGAACTCCTGACCTCAAGTAATCTGGCTGTCTCAGCCTCCTAAAGTGCTGGAATTACAGTAATGAGCCCTGTGCCTGGCTATTTCATTATTATTATTATTATTTTTTTGAGACAGAGTCTTGCTCTGTCAACAGGCACCAGGCTGGAGTACAGTGGTGCGATCTCGGCTCGTTTGCAACCACCCTCTCACGTGTTCAAGTAATTCTCCTGCCTCAGCCTCCCGAGTAGCTGGGACTACAGGTGCATGCCACCATGCCCAGCTAATTTTTGTATTTTTAGTAGAGACAGTGTTTCACCATGTTGGCCAGGATGGTCTCAATCTCTTGACCTCGTGATCCACCTGCCACGGCCTCCCAAAGTTCTGGGATTACAGGCGTGTACCACCAAGCCCGGCCTATTTTATTTCTTAATAACCATCTAAAGATTTGTACCCTTCTAAAATGGGTCCTTTGATTCCCCTTTTCCCTTTCTCATTTTTTTTTTGTTAATTATTCTTATGTTTTATTAGCATCTGTAAGACCCATGAGAGAAAGCTGTTAGAGCAGATTTGATAAGGCTTCTTGAACCATTGTTTATGCAGGAGTAATGGCACACAGGATACCCGTGTAGAAGGGGCTCCTTTAACCATAGTATTTACCATGGTCTGGGTAATTGATATATTCAGTGGTAAATATCATTATAAAGCCAGTCTCACGTGACTTGCATATGAAGCATATCAGCGCCTTCATGTAGGGTGCCCCACTTGACATTTTATAGGGAGAGTTGGGCAGTCCCCTTCTCCAGGGTAAACAGAGCTTATAGTGGCTTTTTATCCAGTCTACCAGACTGGCTGTTCCTTCAGGGATAACCTCTTGTGCATCTGGGATCATATATACTCATCAGTAATTGTTTAAGAGTGAGTTGTGGGTTCTGTGTCAACTCAAATATGCCCTTTTTTTCTGTAGCATTTAAAATGAAAGATACTGAGGCTGGGCACGATGGCTCAAGCCAGCACTTTGAGAGTAATCCCAGCACTTTGGGAGGCCAAGGTGGGTGGATCACATGAGGCCAGGAGTTTGAGACCAGCCTGACCAACATGGAAACCCTGTCTCTACTAAAAATACGGAGTTAGCCAGGCATGGTGGCATGTGACTGTAGTCTCAGCTACTCATGAGGCTGAGGCATTAGAATTGCTTGAACCAAGGTGGCGGAGGTTGTAGTGAGCCGAGATCAGGCCACTGCCTCATGTTTCATAAAATAATGGTCACCCAAAAGATATCTTACTTTCCTAATATTCTAAATTCTTAGTAACACTAATTCCCAGTGAAAAATCCTAGGATTACTTAATCTGACATAACATGACATTTTAAATTAATGGAGAAGATTCTTGAGACTAAATTTACTGAACTAATTGTATCAATGATTAATAAAATAACGTGAATTAAAAAGCAACTGTTTGTGCTAGCTTCTATTCATCTGATGAATGCTCTGCTTTTCTTTAAGC
>JAZHEH010002640.1:0-15663 GCA_036589455.1 Ateles fusciceps
TTAACTGAGTGGTGGAGATGGCTCTTAGTGGGATGGGTGGAGAGCTGGAAGGGGGATGGAGTGGGAAGATGATCTTCCCCTGGAGTTTGGCTGACCAGTGGCAGATCTCCTCTCCGATTGTCCCCAGCCAAACTCCTCTCAGCATTCAGATGCTCCTTCTCTTCTCTCCTTGGCTGTGTCATTTTGCTGTTTGTCTGCTCATCTCCTTCTGGAGCCTGAGGTTCAAGGTTTATATGGGTACAGGACAGCGGGGTGTGGTGGGTCAAAAGGCCACTTTTTGGCCATGAAAACAGGAATGCCTGTTCTCATTTATACCTGCTGGTGTCCAGGCCTGAGGGTGGGGACTTTGCCAGGGAACTACCCTCTTCTACCCAGTAATTCTCTGTCTCCTGTCCATATCATTGTGAATTGTCAAGACAGACAAGAGAACTGCTATAATTCAGCTTCTCTTTCAAGGCAGTTTTCTAACACCAAAAATCATAACATCACCCTACATGAAAATCTCCAATTGACTAAGCCCAATCATCTTAGCACATGAGATTGAAACATGTTGTCTGAAAATAAAATAACATCTGCTATGCACTCCTGTAGAATTGAACAAAGATTATTAATTTTTGCTATGCATTTTATTCTTTTTTAAGTTTCATTCAGTATTTTTAAATGTCTGTGGTGGGAGGATGAGAGGATGAGGATATATATCCAGATATTGATGTTGATATATACAAAATGCATTTTATAAACTAAAGCACAATTATTTTTATGAAACCTATGATATTCTCTTTATATCGATTTTAGATAATAAGAGATGCACTATATATAATTAATTCAGTAACATATCATTTCTATCCTTTGGGCAATAATTTTAACAGCAGCAGATGTAATAGTAGCAGCTATTTTACCTCATGAGAAATAATTTTTCATTTTTGTTTCTAATCTATCAGCAGTTTTTAAAATAAAAGACATAAAATCTTTTCTTAGCCTTCTTCAGCCCCCACAGATCTGCTCTGGACGTTACTTGTTGACTCAGTTAAAACTGTGAGGTTAAAAGGCCATTCAATATTCTGAGTGCTTAAATATAAATAGCAGAAAATATTGAAGCAGAGACGAACTATGAGTGCTAATATATGGAAGGTCTGCTATTGGTGAACAGAGTTGTATTTTTAAAATATTTGACTGTCTAATTACCGATGATGAAATTTTAAACACTTGCTTTTTTCTGAAAGACATTTCTATGTTTACTTCATGAAAGAGAGTTTTTGGTTTGTGAGTAGCTTATTTAATTGCTAAAAGGTTTTAGTAAAAACAATACAAAGAACCTTTGAACTTTGAACAGTGGTTGATTTTATTGACTTGCAAATCAGTTATCATATTTCAAATATTAAAGACTCGGTCCCCCCTAAATATTTATATACTACTAAAAATCGTAAATCTGAATGCATTTAACAGGTTAAACATTTGTTAACACGTATATAATTTATTAAAAATGTAGTTAAACACATATAAAATTTTTAATTAAAATCACAATTCCAACAGAACAATTCTTTAAAATGCTTTAACATCTTAAAAGCAGACAAATCATAAACATGCTATGATTACAAAACTGATTGGAATTCTTGTCTCTTATCATAATATAAAATTCTATTTATAAATACTTTTTATAAGTTCCATTGGTTTAAATTGTTTCTTTTCACCATTGTTTTCATTTCTTTCCAAGTTTATCTTTCTATGATCATCATAAATATACCAGGCTATAATGAAAAATAAATGTTCTCTTAGATAAGTCAAGATCTTAAGATCTGGAATCAATGATTTCTTATCAAGGCACAGGTGTAATTTTGGTTGAGCCTAAACTGTGCCAAATCAATAATGTTTAATGTCCACACCTTCAGAGTAGCTGTTGTTTCACGCAATTCATGGTTCACCCTGAAATGATGTACTGTTATCATTACTCATGTTCTTGTAAGAATATTGATCTGCTCTATTGTACTATTAAAATTGTATAATTTTTTAATCTCATTATAATTTTTAGATATAGCTAGAGAATTTTTCTCCTAGGAATGTAGTCTACTCTGCATTGAAAACATTTGACTAATTTGTTTCCTTGGAGTATTGTTAAATGCTTTTTTCTACTTATTTTTTCTGTGTCATGACCAGTGCTAATTAACATTTGGGCTCTCCTTCCCACAAGTTAATATGTGTGTCAACCACTGTAAATGTTGTCCTGCATTTAGGGTAGGCATTGGTGAACTATCCTGGGCTTGCCACTGGTTTTTATAAATAAAGTAAATAAAGTTTTGTTTAGACACAGCCATATCTATTCATTTATGTGTTGATTATGGCTGTTTTCTAAGACAATAGCTGACTAGAGTGGTTGTAACAGATACCATATGGTCTGTGACGCCTAAAATGTTTACTATCTCACCCCTTACTGAAAAATTTTACCAAATTCTGCTTTAGGAGACAGTACTTATTTTCTTCTATATTGACTTTGGTTACTCAGAAGTCCTTGGTTTATTTTTTTCTTACATACAGAAATAGAGTTTGACTAATTATGAACAGGTGATTTCAATTTCCTTCTAAGACACAAAGTTCTCATCTTCCTTACAGTTAGTTGTGGTCATGTGACTGAATTCCAGGAAAGGGAGGATGAGTGGAACTAAGATTTGAACTATGTCATGAAGAATATAACATAATCCCTTATTAAATTTCCGAGTTCCAGGAGTTGTTTCATGTGTTCATACTGTTAGAAATTGACGGTAGCACAGTCTTTTTTTTTTTTGGGGGGGCGCCCCCCCCCCCCCCCCAAGTTGAAACTTTCCATACTTCCCCTTAAATTTGGAAAGTATCTTTGATCCTTTGTAACAAAATATTTCAGATTCATTGTAATTTTTTTTTTCACTTCAAGACATGGAACCAACTAGCCTGAGAAGCCTGGGTTCCTTTACCAAAGGACAGCAGTAGTATTGATATATGGGTGTTAGGATGACACTAAGAATTACCTTTGGTTAAAAATTCTCCTGCTGCTACTGACAGAGATGGAAAATACATTTTGAGTTCACATTTATTTTTCCAATGTATTAGATAATCTTGTATTCCCACTGCTTCTAGTGTATAGATATGCACTGTGCTCTATTATAATGGCCCTGCTGTTTAGTAATCAACACTACAGTGCCATTTATGATACAATCAAATAACTTGTTAAATTTAGTTTTTTTCCTTCTTCTTCCTGGCTAATAATGGCATCAATACTTTGTTTGCAAATAAATGTTGCAACAATATCCAGGGACTTAATTTTTTGTCAATGATAGTTGCGACTTTGATTTTGAAAGTTGTACAAATAAGGACGAAGCAACATAATGTTTGAACAGTGTCCAGTGTGAGCCCTGTACTCACTGACAGGATAGACTGCCGTGTATATGACACGAAGGGTGCTGGGAGTCCATGCCCAAACCTGCAGAAATAGGCAGTGCTGCTCTATTTTGCTTCCTCCTCTGGACTCTCTTTCCTTCCGATCACTTGGCTTTTGAGGACAATAGATGTCAAGCACACAAAATTACTATTTGTCATCTTTGACTTCCAAAGCACGTACAAACAAACCTCCCACCATCAGATTGTACAGTGAGGATATGGTCAACACCTGGATGTGCAGGTGACCTTCTGCAGTTTGAGCCAAACCAGTTACAGAATAAATTTCCTCATTTAGTAAACAAAGAGAACACGAAGGGTTGATTTTTTTACTGAAAATTTGTAAACACGAGTGTGTCTGTTCATCACAATTCTGGAATGCCTCGCAATGCCAGGGTAAATAGGAGTCTAAGTGTCTGCTTTCAGTAATTACAGTTCTACCACTCAAGAAGGAGGAGCAATACCAGTGTTCTTCATACATCCTAAATGCATGCAGCACAGATACAGAAATTGAGAATAATAAACTGTGCAGTGTGCCTAGATCGCACTGGGTAGTGAGAAACTGTCTTTACAAAAATTGTGAGGATGCAGTTGCACAAGATGGCTCAAAATGGCGGGACGCTTCTCAAATAACCATTTAAAATCTAGAATGGTGCTGAATCATTACTTCTGCTTCACAAACATCCATTATTAATCTCTTAATTTAGACTACAAGTAGTGCCTCGGAATGATTACCCTTAATATACAGATTGATCATAATTTCAAGTTATGATCAGACTATTACATTCTAGAGTTTCAAAAAGCAAAACAATATGTCTTCATTTGAATTGAGATTGACATAGTCTAACCTGTATCCCTTTATTTTCCTCTTTATTGAAAATAAGAACACAATGAAGATCAACTCCCAGAAGAACATTTGAAGAACACTAGGCTTTTAAAATATGTATGAACCTGAATGGAAATATAGTTTTATTACATTTGGAAATAATGTTCTTCATCTTATTTTTTTTCTTCTTTTCAATTTTTATTTTTGACCTAAATTAACCCTTTGTTTCCTTTTATTTACATGGATTACCTTTCAGTTAACAGACCCGTATCAGGTGATCAAACAAAATGTTATTTCTTAGGAAGGTTTAAGGAACATAAAACAGAAAAAGGCTCTACTCTAGAATGTATCATATTTTGAGGTAAGCAGAAAATTCTTGGACAAATTCTATAATAAAAACTGATACACAATTTCTAAGACTTTATTCTTATAAATAACAGAAATAATGTTTTAAAAACAGAAAATTTGCAGAGGTAAGCAATATGGAAAATTGCTTTCACTTCTGATCACCTTTTGAAATACACTCACACACATGCAAACAACACACACACACACACACACACACACACACACACATGCTGAAGACTAATTTTGTGAAAGCACTGCAAAGGAAAAGTAATGTAGATGGAAATGAGACCCTGGCAAGTAATTGCATTTTTGTTATCTCATAGATAAAATATAGAGTCTTTCCAATAGTCCTTCAGATGATTCTCTTGTGAGCATTTGAATATCACTCCAATATGTGGAACAAAACATCCACCTACTTGGATTAAAGTTCATCCTGTAGAAAGAGCTAATGTCACAACTGCAGATGTGCCTTTGCAGCATACGCACTTCAGAGGTCTTAGTGTGACAGAAGCTAGAAGTCAGTCAAAATGGTTTTGACATCACAATTCTCAACCAAAACAAAATTCCAAAAAGAGACCGGAAATTATTTCACCAGTAATTTAAATATAAGCTGTACGTGTTTTCATTTTACACCCAACCACTTCATGGCAAAACGACACTTTTTATTGCACAGACAGAAATAATACATCTTGAAAGCCAAAATCCTGATATCAGTTTAATACATTTATAAGATATTGCTTGAGTATGGCAAAATTTTACTTTCATATACCTACTTTAAATCTTTCCTCATAATAACTGAATCTTGTCTATATCATCATTCATTCTTTCCTAATTCTAAAATTAGCAAAAGTCTATTTTTGCTGTAAAATATACATTTTAAATTTAATTTCATATAAAATGCCAATTCTAATTCTCATTTTTTTCTTAACAAGCAAGTATCCCAACCTCATAATTTTTTCCCAAGCCTTGACCAAGAAATGTTGTATTTAAAAATCAAATAACACAGACTTGTTCAAACTCTCAGAATTTTTGAGCCTGCAACTCCAGGAAAGCCTTTATCTAAAACCAATGAACTTTTCAGGGTTGTTGAAGGATGACCAGAGGGGCCAATTAGCTGTTGTGCAATTGGAATCTTCCTGAGGCTTTGTCAATAATTTATAAAATGGAGAGGGCAGAAGGGATCACTGTCACTGAGGGGGAAGTTAAAATTAAAATGTTCCTCTTACATTTTGTGCTCTAGAAAGCAAGAGGATAATTTTTTTTTTCAGAACAAACTCATTTTGATGTCAAACAGACACTAAATTATGCTTTATCGAAAGCTGACAATTCTGCAGTAGTTATAATCTGTTTTTATATACTCTCTTTCTTAACTGCCTTAGATTTCAAATTGTTGGTTGATGCAAATACATTGTTTCAATTTTTTTCCACTATTGATACTTCTATTCATTCCTATAATTCTACTAATTTCCATTGCTTTATTTCCTTGAAGAAGAATAACCAATCTTTTTTTTTTCTTTTTTCAATCAGTAAATGAGGAAGCTCATTAGACAAAAATATTTATCATTTACATTTGGGTATTAGGCTTCAAATTTTATATTATTCACAAAGAAATGAATGTGAATTTCTTGTTCTACTTCCTTTTTTAGCATACCCCGAAACTAAGAGTCCTATCATGGAAATCCAACATTCAATTTAATTCTTAAACTTTTTGACAAATATGAGGAAAATTATGTGAAGCTTTTGTCATTTGGTAAGCTCATAAAAAGGCAGGATCAATTGAAAATGGCTGTATTTAAAGAATAGGAGCTGAGAGGGAATGCAGGGTAACCAGGTACATTCGCTTTGTGAAGGTCTGCATTTAGGGACTTTTGATAGATAACAGTTCATGGTCATGAGAGCCCTGAGTTAACTAAAGACAGTCCTTGATGAAAAGATATTAATAGAATGAAGTGACAACAGATGAAGCTGAAAATGATCAGGTCAAACTGATGTGTCCATTTACTTAATTTTTTTGTTTGTTTGTTTTGGTTTTTGAGATGGAGTTTTGCTCTTGTTGCCCAGGCTGGAGTTCAGTGGTATGATCTCGGCTCACTGCAACCTCCGCCTTCTGGGTTCAAGTGATTCTCCTGCCTCAGCCTCCCCAGTAGCTGGGATTACAGGCATCTGCCACCATGCCCAGCTAATTTTTGTATTTTTAGTAGAGACGGAGTTGCACCATGTTGGCCAGCCTGGTCTTGAACTCCTGACCTCAGGTAATCCACCTGCCTTGGCCTTCCTAAGTGCTGGGATCACAGGTGTGAGCCACTGTGCCCGGCTTGAACATAAAATTCTTTAGGTGAAAATAAATTTACAGCATTAGCATCCAGAAGAGTCTTTTAAAACCTGGTTTTCTTTTAGTTTTAGAACAGAATTAACATGAATGATTTCTTCTCAGCCTCTGTCTTAAGTTTGGTTAAAATCATTTCCCCACGCCATGGAATGAAACATAGGTCAAATTCTGATGGAAGGAAAGGGGAGGTAAAAGAATAGTAGTGAATATTAAATACCCAAAATTCATTCAAGGACAAGTAAAGGATGCAGGTCAACATATGTGGCCACTCAGAAAAGTAATGTAACCCACAAACTTTACCAGGTAGATTCATCTTAAGTGCCTCTGAACTGTTCCAGAGTCATCCCAGCACCCGAAAATCTTGGCACTAAGGCATGTGCTCCTGGGTCTTTTATGTGTTGGGAAAGTAGTCCCTCCATTCAATCCATGATGCTACCTGCTTTCCTCTGAACATATGTAACCATGGTTCCACCTCCTAATTTTTTTTGCTTTTATCCTCTACTTTGGGCAGTCCCACCCAACTTCCTTGCCTTAAATTGCAAATCGACATAGAGGACTCTGAAACCTTGATCTGATCTCAATTCAGACCCATCAAGACTGACTCACTTAGGCAACTCTTTCTGTATCAAACTGTGTCTGGGTACATCCTTCTCAGCCACGTCCAAATCACTTGGGCCTCTCTGAAATACTTCTGTAGATACTGCTTCAGTGATGCCTATATTCCTCCCTGTTCTTTTTTCACCCTCAGCATAGACCTGTCTCATGGTTATTCACTAACTTCTGCCCCAAATGCTCACCTTTAGAGTAACAAAGTCTTTTGAAAGTCTACCTAACTGTTGGTCTTGGCAATTCACAAAATTATAAAATAGATAAATCTCACCTAACATTTTTCTGCCATCCATTAAATGACATTGAAATGGGAAAGGTTCCCTTGTCTCCCTCATACGGCATGCAGTGAGGGCACAACTCACTTCTTCAGTGCCCTGCTGTTCAAACCTCTAGGGGAGCATACAGACAGGCAGGCTGTGTGGCTCTGACCCCACGGCAGTGTCTAGGGGTGAATGTTTATAGTTCCTGAAGCCCCCGTGGGCATGTGTTACAGGGTGCTCTTTTAGTGTAACCGTCCATAGGTGGCTTCTTTTAGTCGGCTCAGTGAGACCCCTGCGTTATGGCAAGGGCAGAGGGCTTTCTGTAGCCTGGGGTTCTTGCCTTGGTGTACCAGAAGAATCAGATCACACGTGGGCTCAGAGAATAAGTGCAAGGTTTTATTGAGTGAAGTAGCCCTCAACAGATGGGGGAGCCAGAAGAGAGATGGCTTTCCCCTGGAGTTGTGTGGCTCAGTAGCCCAGGATCTGCTCTGACGGCCCTGACCAAACTCCATGCTGTTCTGCTGGTCAGCAGCCTGCAGACCTGTGGGTGCCTGCTGATGGGCTCCGCTGGACGTCCAGCCGCCTGTGCGTTCCTGAGGCATGGACTTCTCTCCACCTCCAGCCATCTGTGTGCCTGCTAGGGTCCATTATTATTATTATTATTATTATTTATTTATTTATTTATTTTTATTTATTTTTTTTTGAGACAGAGTCTCACTGTGTTGCAAGGCGCCAGGCTGTATTGTTTTTTTTTTTTTGAGGCAGAGTCTCGCACTGTCACCCAGGCTGGAGTGCAATGGTGTGATCTCCGCTCACTGCAACCTCCACCTCCGGGTTTAAGGGATTCTCCTGCCTCAGCCTCCAAGTAGCTGGGATCACAGGCATGCGACACCACACCCTGCTAATTTTGTGTATTTTTAGTAGAGACGGGGTTTCACTATTTTGGCCTGGCCTGGTGCTCCACCAGCCTTGGCCTCCCAAAGTGCTGGGATTGCAGGCTTGAGCCCAGGCGGCGGTCTTGGGGGGTTTTATAGGTACAGGATGGGGCATGGCAGGTCAGGGTGGTCTAGGGAAATGCCTGTCCTCACTTAGGTCTGTGTGGGTGGAGCCCTAGCCAGGGACCATGCCCTTCTCTACCCAGCACTTCCCTTCCTCCCTTCCATGTCATTTAAAGGGACCATGCTCTCTCCTTCCCAGCACTTCCATATCAACATCAAAACAAGTTAGCTGAGTAATTTCACCTGAATAGCAATATCGGTCAGTTGAATCAAACTGACATTCATTGTCCAGCCAACAACCACAGCATACTCATTCCCACAAGGACCCATGAAGTATTCATTAAGATAGACCACATTCTGTGCCATTAATCACATCTGGACAAACTGAAAGGGATAGAAATCACACAAAGTATGTTCTCACACCACAATGAAACTAACCTAGAAATCATAACAGAAAGTCAGCTATGAAGTTCCTAATATATGGAAATTAAACAGCATATTTCTGAAGAATCCACTAGTCAGAGACCTCTCAAGCTAAAAATTTTACATATGTTGAATATATTAAAAGGTAATTTCAGTTTCCTGAATACTTGCTCCTGGAGATGGCACAGAATCTCAGACCCTGCTTTTATGGGATGGGGTCACTGGGCATGTCAACCCAAGTGGTCTTTCACTCTCAACATTTCCCATTAATATGAGGGTAAAATTCAGTTTTTTTCTAGTAAATGTCCCCTGGGTTTTTCTTCTTTCTTGTATTTTCTTGGCTAGCCTGGTTAGGGTGTTATCAATTTTATTTTATCTTTTTAAAGAATCTATTTTCATAGCATTTCTTTTATCTACTGTTTCACATCTTTCATTTTTATGACTTTTTTTCTATCTTTCTATTTTTTGCATTGCTCTTTATTCTCTAGTCTCCTAAAATAGAAACTTACTGATTTTAGAGTTTTCTTTTTTCTAATAAATGCTTTTAATGTTATATGTTATCCTCTAAACAATGCTTTTGCTGTATCTCACAAATTTGGATAAGTTGTATTTTTATTTTATTTTATTTATTTGAGACAGAGTCTCACTCTCTTGCCCAGGCTGGAGTGCAGTGGGGCAATCTTGGCTCACTGCATATTCAGCCTCCTGGATTCAAGTGATTCTCATGCCTGAGCCTTTTATGTAGCTGGGACTAATTTTGGTATCTTTATTAGAAATGGGGTTTCACCATGTTCGCCAGGCTGGTCTCGGACTCCTGGCCTCAAGTGATCTGCCTGCCTCAGCCTCCCAAAGTGCTGGGATTACAAGTGTGAGCCACTGTGCCTGGCCTGTATTTTTATTTTCAATTAGTTTAATATACTTAAAAGTTTTAACTTGATAAGTCTTTGACTAGTGGATTATTTAGAAGTATGCTGTTTAATTTCCGTGTGTTAGGAACTTCATAGCTAACTTTCTGTTACTGATTTCTAGGTTAGTCTCATTGTGGTCTGAGAACATACTTTGTATAATTTCCATCCTTTTAACTTTGTTCAGGTGTGATTGATGGCATAGCATGTTATCTTAATGAATACTTCCTGAGAGAATGAGTATACTGTGTTTGTTGGATGGACTATTGTATGAATGTTAATTTGATTCAGTTGATTGGTATTGCTATTCGGGTCAGATGTCTTATTGATTCTCTGCCTGCTTGATCTATCAATCACTGACAGGAGGATGCTGAGGTCTCCAATTACAAAAGTGAATTTCTCTATTTCTTCTGCTAGTTTTTAAATTTTTTGCCTTATGTATGCTTTATGCACTTTTATCCTCAGTTACTAGGTCCATTAAAATTAAGATTGTTGTGTCTTCTTGGAGAATTGGCCTTTTTGTCATTATCCCTCTTTTTTCCTGAAAATTGTCCAGACTGCTTTCTCCAAAATAAATTTGCATACTCTAGCTTTCTTTTGATGAGTATTAGTGTGGCTGGGTCTTTATACTTAAAGTGAGTATCTTGTAGACAGCATATATTTGAGTCTTACTTCTTTATCCACTAATAAGTAGCCTATGTCTTTTGTGTATTTAGACCATGAACATTTAGAGTGATTGTCTATAAGTTAGGTTAATATCTACCATGTTTATAACTCTTTTCTATTTGTTGCATTTTTGTTTCTCCTTTTTTCTTTTTCTGCTTTTGATTTTAACAGAACATTTTATAAAATTGCATTGTTTCCTTAGTATATCAATTGCATTTCTTTATAAAAACTTTTTTCAGGCCAGGTGCCATGACTCACGCCTGTAATCCCAGCACTTTGGGAGGCCAAGGCGGGTGCATCACTTGAGGCCAGGAGTTTGAGATCAGCCTGACCAACATGGCAAAAACCTATCCCTATTAAAACATACCAAAATTAGCTGAATGTGATGGCATGTGCCAGCTGCTCAGGAGGCTGAGAAAGCTCTTTCTGCTGGAGGGTAAGCCTTGGTTATGGAAAAGTCTCTGGTGACTTTCATAAGAATTCCTTTTTCCTTTTCCATGCCAGAGCTAAGAAGGCATCATTCCTGGCTCCTTCTCCTGAGAACCTGATTGAGTACGTGGAGGTAAAGCATAGGAGATCCTGGGAGGCCCAGTTAAAGCTGCAGATCTAGAAGAATTTTGCTCTCACACTAGTCCACACAGCCACTAGCAATTCTTAACAATGACCATTTGTGTGTTTCTACCAATTTAAGTATCCACGGACTTCTTTCTCTCCAGATAAGCAGATCTCAGCTGCCTGTGGCTTTTGGGATAGTCCTATCTCTAAATTTCAGGGTGGTAGTTTGTGCTGCAGCTTCCGTCCTCTAATGGGTCCTAGAAAAGTGGTTGATATTCATTTTGTTCAACTTTTTCTGTTTTACAGTCCATTTTTGAGTGTAGATATATATTTAAAATATATTTTTGTGCTTCCTGGTGGAGATTTTAAAATGGCAATGATGAATGTAATATAGAAATAGAAAACCAAAACACAGACACTGTCAAATATAAGGCAAATATCTTTATAGAAAAGAAATGTACCTGAAGCACAAAAAGTTGGAGAAAAATCTAAAATTTCTGCCTTGCTGAGGTCTGGATCCTGAATAACTTTTTTATTTTTATTTTTTAAATTTTAAGTTCATGACATGCAGGTTTGTTACACAGGTATACATGTGCCATGGTGGTTTGCTGCACCTATCAACCCCTCATCTAGCTTTTAAGCAGTACAACTTTGAAAACGATTTTCCCAAAGATTGTTGCTCAGTATGTATTAATGCTTCATCAAACTTCATTCTACATTTATCTAGGTGCCTATGTGTAAAAATTTCTCTAGAGACTACAGCTAGCAAAGGAATTGCTGAGTCACAGGGACAATATGCCTTTGGAACTTTTCTGGCTGTTGTCAAATTGGTTTCCAAGTTTTAACAGTCTATACTCCACAAGCATTTATGAGAATTTCTGTTTCTCCACATCTTCCCCAAACCTGGTTTTCAGTCACTCCCCACCTCATGTAATGAAAGTAATGTGTTATTTTGTCAAGAATGGCAAATGCATATTCTTGATCACAGAGATTGAACCATTTTTTAAAATTGAGATTTTGTATTTTGTGACCTTGCCTGTTTATACCTGTTGCCTATTTTTAAAATTGTTTTTTTTTTTTTATGCTTATGGCTTTAGGAGTTCCCCACACCTTCTTCATCCTGGCTACAATCTAAGTTCCCTTCTGAGCACTTTACTGACACTGTGTGCCAAGGTCACAGGCATAATTCCAAATCCCACACATACTCTGGGTTCTCATCCCACCCAATGCATCCACATTATTCATGAAGTTGACTACCTCCTTCTTTTTGTCAATTTATTCTCTCCTAAGTTTTGTGGCTTCTTACATTTTTTCCATTCCCTTTTTATTCCCCTAGAGATTTATTTTTAAACCTATGAATTATCAGTGCCAAGAACATTGTGCAGCATGTATGGAATAATTACCAATAGATTTAAGTGCATAGTTTTCAGTGAATCATTTCCAATAGAATTTAAAAAATAGGATTTTGGGAAAATATACATTGCAACTCTTGTCCTGGGTCTCTCTTCAGCTAGAAGGGGCACCCGTCCAAGCATCCAGGGTTCCATCCAGGTTTGACATCCTATTAATGTCCACAATACTTTATTCTTCCCTTTCCCCTAAGTGTATTCATCAGGTGTTGCAATCAGTGGACTTCTTAAATGAACTTTGATCCTGACACTTGGTAACGTTTATTCTAACAAGCTTGGGTACAGGCACCAGCAATTCTGTTAAATTATGAACTGAGTATGTGATGTACTAAAATAGTATTAGAAGAGGTCATCACATTCTCTTTCCCCTGATAACTAAGATAGAATTCAAGGCCAGCTATCCACAGGAAAATAGTGATTATTTTACCTACTGAGGTGTCTCAAATTCCTGAACTAAAATGGTTCACTTTTCCTTTATTTATTTTCCTTTTTTCTCCTTCCTCCTCCTCCTCCTTCTCTTATTTTTCTTCTTTGAAGTACAGAATTCTGAAAATAAAACAAAAACATTTAACACTCTTCCAAGTTTATAATATTGTAAAGGACTAGGCTCTTTTTATTCCAAAATATCAAAATATTGGAACATATGTGAAAATGTTTTTCATATTTTATTAAATAATTACAATTTATTGATATCAGAGATTTAAAAATTACTTTAATAGCAGAGAAACTGAAAATTTCAGGTTGGTCTTTTATAACTACAAATTATCAAACGGTACTAGTTTTTTGTTTCCTAAAAGTTAAATGTGACAAAATCTGATTTAAGAGAAACTAAATGAATGTACAGGTCTACTGTGATGAAAATAAAGATCAATACTTTTTAGAATTTAGAGTACAACTTATTTGTAATTATTTTAATTACTTATATGTGTGTATATATATATATATATATTTTTTTTTTTTTTTTTTTTTTTTGAGACAGAGTCTCACTCTGTCACCAGGCACCAGGCTGGAGTGCAGTGGCACAATCTTGGCTCACTGCAACCTCCGCCTCCTGGGTTCAAGCAATTCTCCTGCCTCAGCCTCCCAAGTAGCTGGGACTACAAGCGTATGCCACCACGCCCAGCTAATTTTTGTGTTTTTAGAGGAGACGGGGTTTCACCATGTTGGCCAGGATGGTCTCGATCTCTTGACCTGGTGATCCCCCCTGCCTCAGCCTCCCAAAGTGCTGGGATTACAGGCTTGAGCCACCGCGCCCAGCCAATTACTTCTATATTTTAACCAAGAAGTCAAAAGTATAGTATGGAAATAGAATTAGGAAAGCCCTTTCTTTCCCATCTTCCTTCTCATCTCTCCTCTCACAGTCCACTCAATGGGATAGTAAATGGTAAAATTACTTCTCTTGCATCTTGAAAATTATTATGAATTGGAGATTAAAATAAATTATTTGGCTGAACTTATCTATTATAATTTAAAAAAAGGTACTCTGACAATAAAGCATTGATTTTCTTTTAATTTTATTTAAAAAGCTGCAAAGTATGATGATAAAGTAGAATGGAAAGGGGTAGCTATATTTTATATATATAAATTATTTGTAATATATATAAAATATGTATATAAAATATAAGGGCAGCTATATTTTATATATATAATGGGTATGGATGAATACACATTTATATTTATATACAAAATTTATATATATTAGAATTTATATATTATATATAATATATTTATAATATATTATATATAATATATATTTATAACATATTATATATAATATATATTTATAATATATTATAATATATATTTATAATATATATATTTAAAATATATATTTTTTAATGTATTTTAATATATTTTAATGAAAACCAAGTCCACATTTTACATTTTATCTTTTAATCACAAGTGAAATGGGGAAGTGAAATGAAGAGGCAGTGGAGCCCACCCTGATGGCAGGGGTGGGCTGGCTTTCCTCCTGGCCCACATGTCTGTGATGCTCCCAGGATGGTCTTCATTCCTAAATGAGCTACATGCAAATTCCTCCTTTCTACTTACTCCTCGCCAAATGCTGCCGCAACACAACCAGAGCCATGTAAACCACATACATGAGGGCAAATGAAGAGAAAAGCCGTGGATTTTAGTTTTTGAAGGGGCCAGCACCTCAGAACATTGGATCCTTTGAAGAAACAAGGTCTTTGGTGACTTCCTCCAGGCAAGCAGGAGGAGCAAGAGAAGACCCACCATCCTGGCAGGTAGGGTGGAAGTAGTGTATAGTTCATGTATAGTAGTGACATGAGTGTCACTCTTTTTAAAAAGCTCCAGTTTTTGCATGTTTATTAGGGACCACCCACACTGAAAAGGAAGAATAACATGAGAAATTCACTTAGTGTTCAACAAATGTAGTGAAACTCACACATTCCAGCGAACATTTCCCATTTATTGTGTTTTTTTAATTTTTTATTTATTTTATTTGTTTATTTATAATTGAGATGGAGTCTTGCTCTGTCACCCTGGCTGGAGTGAACTTCCCAAACCTAGAGAAAAATATCAATATCCAAGTACAAGAAGATTATAGAACGTCAAACAGATTTAATCCAAAGAAGACTACTTCAAATAATTTAATAATCAAACTCCCAGAGGTCAAGGATAAAGAAAGGATCCTAAAAGGAGCAAGAGCAAATAAACAAATAATGAAGCTCCAATATGTCTGGCAGCAGACTTTTCAATGGAAACCTTATGGACCAGGAGAGAGTGGCATGACATGTTTAAAGTGCTGAAGGAAAAAAAAAAAAGAAAGAAAACACTTTTACCCTAGAATAGAACATCCAGTCATAGTATCCTTCAAACATGAAGGGGAAATAAAGACTTTCCCAGACAAACAAAAGCTGAGGGATTTCATCAACATCAGACCTGTCCTGCAAGAAATGCTAAAG